>PVKA01008643.1:59199-72082 GCA_004027165.1 Ctenomys sociabilis
ATATAAGTTTTGATCTACCTAGGTCTTAACCATCCAGCAGAAAAGTATAAAAGTATAAAAATGAAGTATACATCGTGAGCCCATAATATTAAGCTGAGCTGTAAATGGATATGGTCGACAATTTCTTTGAATAACTCCCTATGGTTGCAGAATGCTGGACTGTGTTGGATTGTGGTGTTGAGTTCAAGCACATAAGGTGTTTGAATGTCAACAGAGTGCCCACTTTTGACAGGTGTAGACAAAGGAAGGGTTGTAGAAAGAAAAAATCATCGTGTGTGTATAGACAGTACAGTTGGGATAGATAACGCTGTGCTTCTACATAATTCTATGAGAGGCAAGATCTGCACTAATGGTGGTTGGAAAGGATATTATGTCAGCTTTTAGTGCTATGGTCATCCACTGGGTAAATAATTATTCAATCTTTGATATAATTCAGCTGCATAAAAACCTGTAAATATAATATCATGTATGCACCTTGTACAATACCAAAACGTTATGAAAACAGTTTGCAATGTATTATTTCATCGACTCTGTATGGTTATGGTGCTTTGAAACTGTCTGATTGACATTTGTATTTCAATAAAATAAAAATAAATGAAAAAATAAATAAATAAATAAATATTACTAATAAAAAAATAATAATAATTTATATGAAACAAAACTACACCGAAGAATCTAGTGTTGGTTTCTGAGAAAAAGGAAAAGCACCAGAGTTTTGTAAATAAAATATTGTGTATCACTTATAGTTAATTTATAACATAGTTATGTAAGTATAAGATTAATATGTCACGTATAGGTACAAATTCGCTAAGATGAATATGATCATTATCTAAACTGTACCAATAAACTTAATTTAAAATAGTACTAAGGTTGCATGTCATGTTGCTCTGCAAGTAATGTAATAACTCCTATGTCAATATTGCAAAAATATAGATCTATACATTTGTTCCCTTAAAGTCTTAGCCGCTTGAAAGGCTGAGGTGGGAAGATCTCATGGTTCCAGGAGTTCAAGACTAGTATGGGCAACACAGAAAGACGCTGTCTCAAAAAAAAAAAAAAAAAACCCAAAAAACAAAAAACCACTAAATTTTAATTAAAGACCCAGATACTCTTGGGATTGGATTTATGCCCTGTGATTTCACAACCAGTGTCCACATGTTGCCAAGTGCTTGAAACATAGGGAATGACAATGAGGTACTTTATGATTTGATCTTAAATAAAAAACAGGATGCTTAGTTTAGCTTTTGGAAAATTTGAAAGCAGGTTTGCAGTAATTTGGGTATATGAATGCACTGTTGTAACTAACTTTTGTAAAAAGCTTATTGTATACTTAACTAATTTTCACTTACACAAGAAAATCTGAATTACGACTTGATAGTACTGTCACCTGCATAAAAGGAAATTAGAGGTTCTAATACATTATTTTGTGACACCCACCTATTTGCCCCAATGTTAGAGACTGAGTGGGACCTCAGGAATGCTAAGTACTGTACACCCCAGTCCCCACAGCTCCTTTTAGCATTACCACTTGTTTACAGTAACTGCGCAACCTGAGTCTTTCAAAGCAAACATAATGAAGAATTTTTTCTTAGGAACTTCTTAGGAAACTGTTTTCTATACAGTTTTGACAGTAAAAGATATTTCTACGGATTAAAAAGAACTGAAAATTTGTAGTTTTGGATAACTTTTGTGTGGAAAAATAGGTTCTTGCCAAAACTTTTTGGAAGTGTGTATAAAAACACAACATGAAGCCGGGCATGGTGGCGCAGGCCTGTAATCCCAGCACTCGGGAGGCTGAGGCAGGAGGATTGTTGTGAGTTCGAGACCAGCCTGAGCTACAGAGTGAGCTTAAGGCCAGCCTGAACTGCATAGTGAGACCCTGTCTCAAAAAGACAAAAAAAAAAAAAAAAAAAAAAAACCATAACATGAGTCTTTCAGCTTATTTTCACTCCTAATGACTGGAGTTCTTTTAATAAGTAAGCCTAAGGACAGCAGTGTGAACTTTATCTACACTGGCAGGTTTTTGCAATCTCTTTATAAGAAGAGAACATTTACTCTTTTGGGGTTACTCTATATTTACATCAGCTTTTCTACCTGTATTTAAATCTCAGGAACAGAAACAGGCAGGCAATATATCTAAATCAATATAAGAACTTCATTACAATAGGCTTCTGGCATTATATTTTGTTTTTCCTTAAGCATCTTGAGTTTGGCTTCTAAGCCTGCTTTGACTGAGATAAAGCACTCTTTGTAATTAGTTAATTCATGATATGAATTTTGTAAAGTATACCTACTCAATTATTGTAGGTTTAATTATTTAAGGATTACAGAAGTCACAATGCAAGGTGTCACTTAAACACAACTAATATTTAAAGGAACTTTGTGATGGTAGTGAAATGGGTGCTATAAAATCAGCTGATTAAATAATCCAAAGACTAGGCCACAAAAGCTTCTGAATGTAAATAAAGCCAAAAAATAATTGCTGCAACAAATATTTCTGATGAGGTAGAGTGCTCCAAATTTATAGAGCTATACAATCAACAATGTCTCAAATAATGTCTTCTATAGCACTATTATGTAAACACAAAAGGGACAGACGCAAGCCATCCTATTTCACTAAAGGTGTGGCACAGAAAACTCGACTGCTCTGTGTGTGCGCGTGCACGCGTGCACATGTGACTTTTGGCTTAATCTGACTACTCCAGTCCTTGCACCTACAAGTATGAATGTCAATAATACAATAACAGATTTTAGCACTCAAAGTTCATTTACGTCGATCCTCTTGTCCTAACAAAGGACAAATCGAAGCCCTAGAAGACCGAATTACCCATTGTTACGCAGAAAGCAGTGGTTCTAGAACATTCTGGTTTCTGGCATGTATAGAAAATTATACAGAAGATAAATGGGATTGCTCACTAGATCTTTGTGCCCCAATATTTTCTGTCATCACAATCAAGTGAGATCCCCATTGGGTAATCTCAGCACCTGAGCAGGTGTCAGCCTGTTCTGCCCTTTCTCCCTGTTCCACCAAGGTGTAGGCTTCTAGGTCAAGGTTGCCTCTCTCCCTGAGCTTGTGGCCTGGCCTGGGCTACACCCAGGCCGGCGGGTCCCCTGAGGTCAGGGAATACAGAGTTTTCAACAGTATTTGCTTTCCAGTCTCCGAGCCCGGGCGTCCCGCCGGGCACCCTGGTCCACGGCCGCACCCCCACCTGCAGCCCTGGGGACCAGGCTGTTCCCCTCTTGCCCCGCCTTCCCGTTTCCCACCCTGCGCCGGGCCCCCGCCCGGGGTCTCATGTGCGGGGGTGGCCCCCAGTCGGGCGCCACGCGCGGCGACCACAGGACACCGCCGGCCGTGAGGCGCCGAGGGATCGGCCACGCGGCGGGCGGGTGACCGTACGGCGGAGCTCAGCCCGCCGCCCGGCCCGCCCCGCCCCCGCGGCCCTGAGCCTTCCTCCTCCTCCTCCTCCTCCTCCTCGCGCGCCCATCAGCCGATCGCCCGCCGTGACTCAGCGCTTCGCGCGGGCTGCGTGCCGAGACGCGGCTCGGCGCGGGCTCCTCCCGCCGCGTCCGTCCTGCCCCTCTCGCCACCCTCGCCCGCCCCCCGCCGCCGGCTCTTTCTCGGCGCCGCCGCGCTGCCTCCGCACACGGCGCAGTCGCTCCGACGCCTCGGCCGCCGCCCCGCGCCCCGCTCCGACCCGCCGCCGCCTCCGCCCGCGCCATGGAGCCCCGAGCCCCGCGCCGCCGCCACACGGACCGACGCGGCTACCTGCTGACGCGGGACCCGCACCTCAACAAGGTGGGCGGCGGCCGGGGCCGGGCCGGGGCCGGGGCCGAGGCCGGGCGGAGGGCGGGGGCGGGCGCGCAGAAGCGCGCGGGGTCCGTCCGCGCGCGTGCGTCGGTGCGTGTGCGCGGTCTGTGCGTGTGCGTGTGCGTGTGCGCGCGGGCCGGCCGCGCTGCAGCCCGGGCGCCCGGCATCCCCCTGGGAGCGCGGGGCAGGATGCGACTCGTGGACCGCTCCCGGGATGGGGTCTGAGCCGCGCCGGCCGTGGGCTTGGCGGGGCGGCTCCTGGTGCCGCCCAGGTGCCGGCCCCGCGCGGGCGGTCGTCCTCGGGGACCTGCGGGCCGGCTGGCGCTGGCGGTCGCGCCCGGGCATTGGTGGCCTCTGCGTGCCGCGGAGGGCGGGGACCGCGGGGATTCCGGGCCTCTGCGTTTCTAGGGCGATGCAGCTGAGAGTCTGGGAATGCGTGGTGGGTGGCTTCTGCCCTGGCCCCTAGGCAGCGCAGAGCTCGGCAGAAAGGTCCTGGGGTGAAGCTTTTTTTCTTTTCGAAATTTTTTTCTTTTTAAAAATTTGGTATTTTAGCAGTTAAAAAAAAATTGTATATATATATATATATAGTCTTTTAAGGACTTGACCAGTTTATTGAAAGGATATTTAGTACGTGCCCTGTTTAGAAATTCTGTTTTCAAATCCTGGTAACTTTTTCTTTAGTAGTAATGTAAATACTTAAGACTTTACTCAAGTGAAAATATCTCGGCATGGATCATTTTGCTTCTGTAAATACTGAGTAGTCATACTGTTTGTTATCTTGCAGCCAGTTTATCTCTGGAGTGTTCCTTTTGTGTTTGTATACGTGTTGTCCTTTTATATTTGAACAGTACATGGAAAATGCCATGGGCCAGCACGGAGGTCTGTTGGGTTATTTTGGTTGTTTTAGTAGAACACCCTTTTGTTATTAGGAACAGCACTTATGCCCCCCCCCCCATGTTACTGGTGATTCGTTGATAGCTGGAAGATCTATGATTTATTTTAAAAATATAGATACTGGAGTTTTTTTCTGTGCTAATTGGCAAGTTTAACAAATCCATGATTGTTTAATGCTTGTGACCACAAATTTTAAAAATTTATATAGTGCCTACTGATTGTTTCCTTAGAAATTTTTCGGTTTCTTTTTGTTCATTTTTATTGCTGTGCAGGTTGGACCCTATTTTCAGTAGAACAAAGGTAAAATTTGATAGGACAAAGCCTCTCGTGTCACTTGCCTGCGTCAGAGTATGACCACTTTGTAGGTTGGCATTTAATAAGCTCACGTAAGAGCACATAAGTAGTACAGTGTGTGTGATTTTCTTCAAGTCAGGGGCAAGAGTCTCTGTAAAAAAAGGCAATGGCATAGGGAATCCTGACCATTGTAGTAACTATGCCTTTGCTACTGTTGTGCCAGTAATTTATGACATTTAAAGTTTTTTGATTTTTGTTTACCTGTGACAGTAACTACTTTAGAATTAATAGTCACAAAGGTCTTCCACCAAGGTGGGTAATTGCACACTTGTAATTTATAAATAATCTTTGTGTTATATAGCAAATTGGGTTCAAAGTCTACCACACCAACTTTGGGGAAATCCCTACAGCCAGTTTTGTTTATTAATACAACATTAGTGGGGTGTCTTATGGAAATAACATGATCTTTGTGTGTACCATTGAGACCATAACAGTGGGATCTTGGTGACTTACCACAATGGGAGACTTGTAGGCCTTTAGGAATGTATTTTGATCTTGTGCTACTTGGCTCTAGAGACCAGCCCTAACAGTATCTTCACTGTCCCTAACAGCCTAACCAGTCACCTGGTGGTGGAATGGCTGCCTTAACCACAGTAATGCAGACCTGCAGCAACAGTTTTGTGGGTTTTTTCTCATTAACATCTATCTTACAAATAGGTATGAACACAGTATCTTCATAAATTTGCATTTTCTTCACTATGTTCATTACCCAAACATTTATAGTATGTTATTTCCTATTTTGTTGAATATAAAATCAATCCGTCAGTTTTACCATCCTGCATAAATTTGTCTATTAGTTCCCAACTTAGCCATTAATTTAAAAGTTATGTGTTGTTCTTGTACTAATTCTTTACTTCTTGTGTGTAATTCCTACAATCGGGATGTCACTAGTTGATTAATAACGCTCTCTAGGGAAGCCTTTCCTAATTTTTGTAGTCCATACCTCATTCCTTAACACTTGAGTTTTTATGTATTCATTGGTGTTATATCATTTTGTATTTACATTGTACTTACTTATTTTGGTGTTCATAGGACAGGGATCAAAATGTAGTACCCTATTTTGCTCAGCGAGCATTAAACAAATGTATTTCATGAATGAATGATCCATTTTTTTATTTTTGTCTTTAAACAGTTCTTTTTTAAGTAGATAACTTTTAAAGCAATAGTTTGTGCATTGTCATAACATAAATATCTTCTTTAATGAATTTTATGGATATAAATTCATATTAAAATCTAAAGTTCTATTGACTCCATGTACCATTGTTTTGTATAATGGGATATATAGGCCGAAAATTCAGAATTTTGGTTTAAGCTTGACAATCTCATTGAATTTTAATTACTTTTTTAGATAACTTAGTGTTAATATAATCGAGGTTAATAATTGACATTATATAAACTAAAAATCAAAACCTAAGAGAAGCAGGCAATAATTCATTTATAACTCTATAAGCCTTGCTTATATTCAAATATGCATCATTCCAGGTACAGTTTCTGTTTTAGAAAATTGAGGTAGTACTTCTGCCTCACACTTAGGAGATTCAATATCTTTCTATACACACCCCACACTATTGAGATGCTTATCTTTACATATTTTATAGGTACATATTTATCATTCATTATGTTCAAAGATTTGTCACTGGGGATTAAACTACACCTTCATACATCCTCAACCCTTAAAAAATGTTTTATTTTGAGATAGGGTTTTGCTAAGCTTCTGAGTCACCCAGGGCGCGCTGCCGCTTGTGCGGCTTCTGCCTCAGCCTCTCAGCCTGCTGGGAGTGTGGAGGCAAACATAACTTCTGAGTTAGATGAGTTGCATCTCAAATTTCTTTCAGAAATTTTCATGTAACTAATCATGTTCCGTAAATTTTATGACGTTAAGATTGTATACACATCACACTTTTATTTCTCAATTTGTTTATTTTCTATGCAAGAATAGAAATCACTGATGGTTTGTTTATTTACTTAGTGATGCTGGCGATGAAATCCAGAGCTATGTGCATACAAGGCAAGAACTGTACCAGTGAGCCACATCCCTAGTCCAACACTGATAGTTTTGGTGTTAGCATAGTAAATCAGAAGATTTCCATATCTTTAATAAAAGCATGACCTGTGACTTAAGTCTACACAAGACATCATACATCATTCTTCAGTATTTTAGGCAGTTTGATCCAGTTACCCTTACTGGTGGTGTTTTATCAAAGTTAGTTTTGATCAGCATTATTAACTTCTGTTTTTGAGACAGGTCTTGCTGTGTAGTCTAGGCTGGCCTTGAGCTCATTATGTACCCAGGCTGTCCTCAAACTCACGGCAATCCTACTGTCAGCCTCCCAAGTGCTGGGATTACAGGCATGTAAGAAATAGATTTACATGTAGTAAGTGAGCTTCTGGAGCATGTACCTACTTGCTTCCTGCAATGTCAAGACCTTGGTGGTGGTGGTGTGAGGGGAAAAAAACGTTTCATGACTGTGGAGGAGAGAAGTATTATAAACCCATTTTTCCTCAATGTAAACAATACCAGAGTGACTGATTCAGACATTTTTACCTGCCACATCTTTCTGGAACTGCCATAGCAATGTGGTGGATCTTCTGTGCCTTCCACACGTTGTGGGAGCTTGCAGGAGGTTCTACATATGGGGTCCTTGATTTGCCCCAGGATGTTGCAGTAGTTGATAGATCCGGCTCATTTTCCCTAGCCAGCCTTCCCACACCCGATCACCTATATCAGTGACTTCATACTTGTTACCTTGGTGTAGCTGAAACTAGTAATACAGGGTATACAGAAGCAAAGTAGTATGTGTTGTACAGAGGTGGGTTTGAAAGATTTTGAGGCCAGTGATATGGGTTACGAGAAAAATTGAACAGATTTGAGACTTTTTTTCCTTTTTGTGCCCTCATATCCCACTAAGCCCCTTTGCCCTGTGAAATATGATGTAAAGCAATGAACATTCTGAAGCTTTGTATCGAAAAGAATTGAGTACAAGTCCAGATTTTTCCAGTTATCAGTTGGGAAAATTTTGGTGTACTTTTTAGCTAGACTCAGTTGATTTGTTAGCATATGGTTGGTTTCTACAAATACTGAAGTAAAAAGAACTAGGTCAGGCGTGATGGTACACACTTGTAATTCCAGCCCTGTGGGAGCTTAGGACTAGAAGATCCTAAGCTTGTGCCCAGCCTGGGCAATTTAAGGACCTGGTGAACCTCTTTCAAAATAAGAAAATAAAGCAAAGGACCTTGGTTAGAAAAACAAACAAAACAAGACCCCAAACCAGGCACATACACACAATCACAGTACTATGATAAATAAAATTTTTGGAATAGTTTTAAAATCACAGTATACTTTAAAAGAAAAGATTATTGTCTTAAGTGTATTTAGAGAATTTTTAAAATTTTTCTTGAAGCCTTGGAGATAATAAATACTTGAAGGTAACCTGCCCAGGCACAACTGACACTTGAGATTATTTTGCCTCAGTCTCTTTGAGTGCTGGGATTACAGCTGTGAGCCACTGTGCCCAGCTGACTGTTTATCTTTAGGCTTTTGTAGGTTAATCCCATAGTTTGGGAATAAGATTGATTTTTTTTTTTTTTTTTTTTGGTACCAGGGATTGAACTGAAGACCTTGAGCTTTCCAGGCAGGCGCTTACACCACTGAGCTATATCCCCGGCCCTGGAAATAAGATATTGAAGAATGTTCTCTAAAAGCATGGAATTGCCATGTGTAGAGACACTTCTATAATCCCAACACTCAGAAGGTTGAGGCAGGAGGATTGTTGTGAGTTCAAGACCAGCCTGAGCTACAAAGTGAGCTCAACGCCAGCCTGAGCTATATAGCAAGACCCTGTCTCAAAAAAAAAAAAAAAAAGAGGAATAAATAAATAAAATAACATGGAACTATACTACTAGAGGTTGTATACTAATATATGGATGCTAGACCTAAAATCATGAGGAACTAATTAATGGCTGATAGGAACATTAGGGAAAATACTGTGTTCATAACTATGGCTAAATGTATCCACCCCTGCAGATCTAGACTCTGAAGGGGTCCTAACATTCCAGTACAGTATTAAGACCAGGGCCCTTAAGCTTAAAATATTAAAATTCATTTAAATTGTCTGTTTAGAGGCTCCTAAAGTGTTTCATACTTTTTGATTGTGACAAAGTACATGAATACATCTGTATGTGTAAAGATACTGGGGTGAGATGAATTACACCACTTCACAATTCACATGTTGAAATTTGAAGCCCTAGTACCTCAAAATGTAAGTAACTCTTTTGGCAATTAGATTTTTAACAGGTTATTAAGTTAAAATGAGATCGTTAGGGTGGTCTGTAATCTAAAATGACCAAGGTCATCTGCACAGACGAGGGAGCATGTGAAGACAGGAAGACAGTTTTCAGGGCAGAAGCCCTCATAGATAAAAGGCTTTATGGATAAAGCAAGAGAGAAGCTGCAGCATAAAGCAATCCTTATCAGTACCTGCATCCTGCACTTCTAGGCTCTGGAACGCTGAGAAATAGATTTCTTTATTTAAATCACCCTGTTTGTGATACTTCCTGATGGCAGCCTCAATGAAACTAATGTATCTATGTAATTAAAGCAAAACTTCATAGTACAGTACTTTCCTGTCTATGGGCTGGTACATTCTAGCAGTATCTGTCTGATTTTTTAAATTTAGTAGTATCTGTCTGATTTTACTAATTTATTTATTTGGTACAGGGTCTTGCTGTGCAGCAGCTCTGACTCACAGTGATCCTCCTGTCTCAGTCTCCTCAGTGCTGGCATTCCGTGTGCCCAGTTTCAGTGGCTAGCACAGTGGTGCAGCATGTGGTACTGGGGATCAAACCCGGGTTCTTGCACTTGCCAGGCAGGCACTTAGACTGCTGAGCTATCTCCCTAGGCCCAATTTAAAGATGTTGAACATTTGTTGTTAATATGTCCTGCATTGAAGGACATACGTTAAGATCTTCTGTTATTAGTGTATCTTTTATATCTTTTTTCTCATGTCCTATACTGCTTTTTGAAATGCTTTTTAAATGTTTTAAACATTTTAAATTTAATCTAATTTTTATTTTATTTTTTGTTTGGTATTGAAAAATGAACTCAGGACCTTGCTCTTGCCAGGCAGGCATGGTGCTGCTGAGCTATCCCCTGGCTTGTCCCTAATTTAATTTTTAATGAAAGGCAGAAAGCAGTGAAACAACAAACAGCAAGCCGCAGTACCCTTTCCCCTTTTTTTATTCCATACAGGCTGCAAGCCTATTGATTGGTGTGGTCCACACCTTTGTGGTTTCCGTTACCCACCTGCGTTCTTAATCCAAGCATCTCACAGCCTAACCTGACATCACACACCCTAGATCCAGCCACCTGTCAAAAGTTCCACCTATGAGCAAAAGAGCTTTGGGGTGACAGCTGGACCCAAGCCTTAACCCTTGTCTCACTACTGACCTCTTGTTTTGTTATAGTGGTGTACGTTATGTCCATTTGCACCTATGTTCATGTATTAAGCATTTGAGAGCCAGGCAGATAGTTCAGGGGCATAAATGCCTGTCTGGCAAGCAAAAGGTCTCAAGTTCAGTCCCTGGTACTGCAAGATAATTTAATTAATTAATTAATTTGATTAATAGCTTGTAACTTTCATACATATTGTAGAGAGTCTCAAAGGAAAAGAATCTATTATGCTTCCCAGATATTCTGTTCTCTGATTTTGCAGCTTTTCTTCAGGAATCATTCTCTTTAAACACATTTTCTTTAGCACTTCCTTTAGGGCAGGTTTGCTGCAGACCAGTTGCTTTAATTTTCCTCCCACTGAGACGGTTTTGACCATCATTCTTGAGGCATCTTTTCCCTGGCTACAGAATTCTGGCTTCACACTTCTTTCCTTTAATACTTTAGAAATATTATATCTCCACCCCTGTCTCCCTGGTTTCTGGTGACAAATCTGGAATTGTTTCAATGATTTATAAAATAAATCATTTTATTTATAAAATAAGTGATTTTTTTCTGCAAATTTTAAAAGTGTTGCTTTGTTTTTCATTTTCATCATTTTAAATATAATGTTTTGGGATCTAGAATTTCATGAGTATACTTGGAGTTTATGGAAATTGATTCTGTAAGTTTGTCTTTTGGTAAGTTTGGTAGAGTTTTTAGCTGTTGTTTTTCCAATTATTTTACCTTTCTCTCCTTTAGGATTCCTATGGCATAAATGTTAACTCTGCAACATCAAAAGGCCTATGTTGGCACGGTGTGGGGATCTGGGCAACAGAAATTGTAATTCCAGCACTCTGGAGGCTGAGGCTGAGGGATCACAAGTTTGAGTCCAGCCTGAGAAAGTAGCACGTTAGCAAGATGGTGTCACAAAATAAGAAAGAAAAGGGCCTAGGGGTGTAGCTCAGCACAGAAGCCCTGGGTCTGGTTCCTGATTACCCCTTCCTGCCAGAACCTCCAAAATAACCCAACAGTTTTAGGTCTTTCCTTCCTATTTTCAGATTGGTTCATTTCTAATGCTCTATCTTCAAGTTCATTGACTGTGAAACTTTCATCTGAATTCTTTATTTGACCCCAGTCAGTAAGTTATTTTATTTCAGTTACTGTATTTTCAGTTCTGAATCTTCCTTTTGCTCATTATGGCATTTATTTCTTGGCCAATACTTACCTTTTATTCATTTTAAAAGATTATGCCCTTATATTTGGGGTCTCAATTAAAATAACTGAGTGAGATCTAAAAGTTTTTATGTAGCCTTGTAGAATCATTGCATAAAAATAAAAGATTAAAGAATATGAAGAGTATGTGTGCTGGGGTCATTCTTTCCACAGTTGAAACACTTTTTTTCTAAGAGCCAGGCATTTCTACATCAGAAGTATGTCTACGCCCTCCTTGCATATCAAACCTCACAACTTCTTCCTGGTTAACTTCTACTATCCTAGTCATCTTTCAGTTCTCACATTAGCATCACTTTTCAAATAACTCTTCTGCTTTAATTCAATTAAACTTAAATTTTTCTTTTTCTTTCCCTGTTATTTTATAGTTATTTGGGTAATTGTTTGTAAAATGCCCAGTTCAGTTCTAGATTTTACGCTTGATGAGATTGGGCCATACCTAATACAGCACTGTATCATTGATTCAGTGCCTACAAACATTCACTTAACAGATACTTTATTAAAAACTGCTTGGTGCAGCCATGATTTCTGGTCAACTTGCCTGGAGCATGGGCATTCCCAGGCAGTTGGTCAGACAGTATCCTGGGAGTGTTTGTGATGGTGTTGCTGGTTAACATTTGACATGAGTAGACGTAATACCTTCCCTCCTGTAGCAGACCTCATCCGGGCACTCAGTTGGTCTGACCAGAACAAAAAGACTGAATGGAGGCAACCCCTTCCTGCCTGTCATTGAGTTGAGGGCATCATATATTTTGCTGTCTTTGAGCTGGACCTGCAATATGAGTTCATCCTGGGTTTTGAGGCTACTGGCTTTTGGGATGGATTTGCACCACTGGCTGCCTGCCCAGAGTCTCCAGTTTGCCAGTGGCAGATCTTGCGACTTTTTAGCCTCTGTAATCACGTCAACCATTGTAACATCTCTTACATAGTAAGTCTCTATTTGTATATTGTTTCTGTTTCTCTGGAGAGTGTTGAGCAAAACAGCAAGTGTCGCAGAACTAAAGGATGAAGCAACTAAAAGTATGAGAAAACACGTCTGATAACCTTGGCTCTGAGAGAAGAAAGCCATCCTGTGGTGTTTCTGGGAATATCATGTCTGAGGTACACTTTATATTCCCTTTAAGTCTGAAGCGTAATTATCTGCAATGGTTCTGAACATATATATATAT
>PVKA01008644.1:0-49339 GCA_004027165.1 Ctenomys sociabilis
CGAAACGTAATAAAAAGCCTACCGACAAAGAAAAGTCCAGGGCCTGATGGATTCACAGCTGAATTCTACAAGAAATTTATAGAAGATGTAATCCCCACACTCCACAAACTCTTCCACGAAGTTGAAAAGGAAAAAGTCCTCCCAAAATCATTTCTGGAGGCAAGTATAATACTCATTCCAAAACCAGGTAAAGACGCAATCAAGGGGCTGGGGAGATAGCTCAGCAATCGAAGCACCTGCCTGGCAAGTACAAGGACCCAGGTTTGATCCTCTGTACTGCATGCTATGCTGGCCCTGAAACCCTGGGTGCACCTTGCCAGCCACCACAACCTGGCATGGTTAGTGCACACCGTTATTCCAGCACAGAAGAGGCTGAGACAGGAGGCTCACTGCAAGTCTGAACTGTATAGTGAGACCTGTACCAAATAAATAAATAATTGATTTTTGTTTAAATTTAAGAAAAAAATGTCTTTAACTCTTTTGGGAAGACCCCTAGAAGGGGAACAGGCAGGCAAATAGAATTTCTAGCTTTAGTCTTTTGGGGAATCTCCACACTGACTCATGCAATGGTTGTACAGCTTACATCCTCAGCAACAATGTGCAGGGCCCCTTTCTCCCCACAGCCCCTAGCAACTGCTGCTATCTGGCTTCTTGGTCACAGCTCTTCTTTCTGGAGTAAGATGGACCTTGGTGTCTTTTGGATTTGCATTTCTCTAAGGGCTCTAGAGGTTAAGCATTTTTTCATGTATTTATTAGCCATTTGTACTTCTGGAAAATGCTCCGTTTAGATCAGCTGTTCATTTTTTGACTGGTCCTCTTGTTCTGGGGAGTCTTAATTTTCTGAATACTTTATCTGTTCTACTAGTAATTCTCTGAGAAGTGGCCAGAAAAAAAATTGCTTCCACTCTGTAAGTCGTCTCTTCTGTCTGGTGGTGCTCTCCTTTGCTGTTCAGAAGAGTTTTATTTGATGTGCTCCCCTTCGTTGACTCTCAGTGCTATTTTCTGTGCCACAGGTCCCTACCTATTTTACTTTCCAGCAGGCTGAGAGCTTCTGATGTACCATTTCAATGTTTATTCTGATTTCAGTTTAGGTGGGGTGAGAGAGCTAGGTCCATGTTCATTCTTCTACATGTGCACAGCCAACATCCCCAGCACATCTTCTTAAGGAGGCCATCCTTCCTCCAGCATTTTTCAGCCCACTGTCAAAGGTTGATGGCAGCATGTGCCTGGGGATGTTTCTGTGACCTCTCTACGTGACTTTTGTGACAGTACCATGCTGTTTTTTTGGTGGGTTCCCTCCCCCCTTTGGTTTTTTGGTTTTGAGACAGCATGGTGGATTAACTATGGCCAGCTTGTAATTCCCAGCTGGACTGAGTCAGAGTGGTGCTGGATGTGGAAGGCTCACCTGCGGATTGCTGCCAACGGCATGAAAGGAGAACTGGAGGGGAGACGGATACTGCTGCTGCAGGAGTGGGTCACATTGGCTTTCCTGATATGAACTCAGCTGTTCTCTGGCCAGAGGAGCTCAGGTCCTCACTGTCACTGAGGATGGCTGCCGATGTTGAACATTTGTTCTTCTTGGGGGAGTGCTTGTCCTTACCTTCAGCACTGGTTCCTGCTCCAGTGCAGATCCCTCAGCCTCGTGGCACAGATCCTTCATCTCACTAGCACAGATCTCCTAGCTTCCACCACTGGTGTTTGGGCCTTTCCAGTGCAGATTCTTGATACAAGTCTGCATGAGACATTGCCAGGGGCTGTAGGCCTCAGGCTACACTCATGCAGGACATCGCTGTGGGATGCAGACCCTCAGCTGGAGTCACTGGGTCTCCAGTGAGTGGACAGATTCTGGTACTCTTCTGCACTTGACTTGTTGGGTGAATACTATAAAAATAATCTCATAAATTATCTGTCCTGTATTAAATCTATTCCCCTGACTATAACAGACAGAGTCTAACTGTGTAGTCCAGGCCAACCTTGAACATACACAGTAGCCCAGGATGGTCTCAGGCCCAAAGCAATGCTCCTGTCTAGCCTCCTGAGTGCTGGGACTGCAGGTGGGCATCACCACTCCCAGTGAAGCTGCCTTACCCCTGTGGCTTTGTAATACTACCTTGAATCTGGCATCATGGCCCCCTGCTTTGTTCTTGCTGCATGGGATTGCTTTGCTATTCTGGGTCTCTTCTGCTTTTGTATGAATTTCAGGGCTGTTTCCTCCAGTTTTGTGAAGAACTCTGTTGGTATTTTTATTGGGATTGCATTAAATCTATCAGTTTTGGAAGTCTGGCCAATTGGACTGTTTTGGTTCTGCCTGCCCAGGAACTGGGGACAGCTTTCCGTCTTCTGATGTCCTCTTCAGTTTCCCTCAGAACACTGCAGCTTTCCTTGTAGAGGTTTTTCGCATTTCTGAACTACATGCAGGGAAAGGCCTGGCCAGGCTCAGATTCAGCCTCCTGAGCAGCCAGGACCAGGGCTGCCACTGGTGCTGGCTCAGGAGACACTCCCGACATTCCGTGGTCCAGGGCTTCTTTCCCCAGACTCTCCTCTCACCTCCGCTCACCCCTTCTCAGGCTTGATATAAACTCCAGCTCTTGGTTTGTCTTTAAGGGCTGGTTCCTGTCCTGTGGCTCTCCTTGTCACCTGGAGTTGCCTGTCTGAGGGGACACTGCACCCGCCCTTCCTCTCTCTGTCTTGGCAGCACTCTTTGAGCTTAGGCTGAATCCTCATTGGAGCCCCAAGGGCACCTGCTGGAGACTTGTGACAGGCAGTCAGGTGGAGGTCAAGAGCAGCTAGGAGGGAAGCCTGAGGCGGATGCTGGGTCCCAGCCCAGGGCTGGCTCACCCCTGAGAAGACCTGCTGTTTTCAGCAGCTGCCTGGCAGGAGCCACTGCCCAAAGCAGAAAGGTAGCTAGCCATGGGCGTCCTTCTTTCCTTTTTGAACATTTTTTGAGTAAAACATTTGAAAAAGGAAATGCTGTGCACACGCAGACTACACACACAGAGTGTCAGCACAGGAGAGCAGAGCTGCCTCCCCTCAGCTCTAGCCAGTGCTGCTTCACCTTGGGGGCCAGGGTCTGATGTAGGCACCTGTGGGTGCTCTAGACCCACTCATGTAGAGTGCCCTCTTGGGCCAGCGGCTCTGCATGCTCATGGGACACAGACACTCAGAAAAGCTAAATAATTCAGTAAGCAGAAGCCGTCCAAGTAACAACATAGACTGGAGTTCAAAACCAGTGAGCTTGCCTCCTCCCCTGCATGCAACCAAGAAGGCAGTCCTGTGGGCATGTGGAGGCCCCATCTCTCCCCAGGATGCTGGGGCCCTCTGGAGCTCTATCATCCCAATCTATGCCTCTGGGTCTCACAAACAAGAACCACAACAGGAGACTGTGGCTGCCAAGTTTTATTTGGGCAAAATAAGGAAATGAACATATACTACCTACTGTCCTCCTTTTCATAAAAGGAGAAAGTTAAAAAAGCATAGTGACTACATAAAGAGTTCTTTCCACTGAGTACCTGGTATTTAGGTAGGACCATGGTGTACACCAAGGAAATCTTTCTCACAGTGAGTGATAGGTTAGGACTCTAAGTTTCTTGGGTGACCTTCCCTGAACACTCTCCCTTGTGGCTTCCCAGGCACCCTGCTCCCAAACTCTCTCCCCTTGGCCCCATGCAGAGCCAAACCCAAAAGCCACAAACAGGTCCACCTGACTTTGGCCTGGAAAGCACCACAGAAACTCTCCTTTGTTAACATTGAAAGTCCCCCACAAACCAGGTAGCCCCGCCAAGAGTAGCTGTCCCTCAGCTGTTCCAGCCTGCAATTACTCTCCCTAAAAGATCCTATAAAGCTTCCTGTCCTCCCTTTGTTGGCTGCTGTCTTGGTCTGCTAGATAGCCAGCCTGCTTGCAGCCTCCAGTAAGTCTTCTACTTGGGTTAGAATGCCTAGTTGATTGCACTGGTTCGTACCTAACAGTTAGCACCTTGGAATTCCCAAGTCCAGAGTGCCAGGTCTCACACTGTCACTGCCCGACACACCTGCCCAATGCATGCAGCCTTTCCTGGACCTGTATGGGCTGGCTCTGGTCACTGGAGCCCCCCAAAGTCCTCTTTGTTTGGCACCATGGACTGAACCCTGGACTGCCACATGCTGGACCATGCTCTGCCCTGCACCTCACCCTACTGCCACTCCACAAAGACCAGGGGCTTAGGCTTGCCCCACTCCTGTGTGCCTGCCCACTGCCCATCAGCAGAAGCCTCGGACCACACCAGCCCCAGGCCCAGGCTGCTGCCCATGGACTCCCTGCGTGAGGCTCACTGCTCTTGGGCTGAGAGCCACTGGTTCCGTGGTCCCTGTGCTGCCCACAGAGGGACCAGGCTGAGGAAGTCAGGCCCAGCTTGTGAGCTTTCTCTGCAATTCAGAGCTGAGCAACGCCATCTGTCCGGTTGTTAGGACTCCGAGGACCTTGAGACAACCATGACCGCCCCCACCCATACGACCAGAGCCTCCCACACAGCACAAGGTGAGCAGATGCTGGTGCTCCAGGAGAGTTGTGCACAGCCATCTAACTCCCACGTCTGTTGGGTGTGTCAGATGTCCCACCACACCACTCTGGTGTCCAGAAGTTCAGGCTCTTGAGAAGAATCAAACACCAAATTCTTTTTTTTTTGAGATAGAGTCACACTGTGCAGGTCAAGCCGGTCCTGAGCTTACTTTGTACACCAGGCTGGCCTTGGACTTACAGTGATCCTCCTGCCTCAGCCTTCTGAGTGCTGGGATTACAGTGGCCAGCTGTAAACACTGGATTCTAATATGCTATCTATTTAAACCTTTGGACTTGGTAAGCAAAGTGACTGTGTACGGTGGTCATTTGCGAGGTTACCCTTGGCCCAGAGTTGGCACTCCTTGCAAGGGAAAAGAGCAGAGCCTCTGGAACCATCTGTCTGGGTGAATTCCGGGTGTACCTCGGGAGTTGACTCCTGTTTATATATGCTTTCTCATCTATGAAAAGGCACTAGAGTAATATTGTTGACCTCATAGAATTACTATACAATTTATTCTTTTTTTTTACAATTTATTCTTGAAAATACACATGGCATATGGTAATTGCTACATAAATTAATTGAACACCATATCTGATATTGATCTTGCTTCTGAGAATAGAGTGAGACAAAAAGACAAGGGCCAACCTTACAGCATAGTAATTATACTGACATCCATCCCCCTCTTTACCAACTTCTCACCCCAGACTGAATGCAAAGGAGCAAATAAGTTTTAAAAAGTTCCTGTCACATAAGGTGGGTATTCCTTAATTTTTTTTGTTTAATGAGAAAAACTTTTTTTTTTTTGGTGGATCTGGGGATTGAACTCAGGACCTTGTGCTTGCCAGGCAAGCATTTATTCCACTGAGCTATCTCCCCAGCCCCTGAGTAAACATTCTTGAGCTCTTATTATGTAAAGAAATAGATGCCTTATGCCTTGTCCTCAAAGAATTCTGAAAAAGCAAAACAGAACATGGAAGGCACTCAGCAAGTGAGGTACAGGTGACCACCACCAAGCAACAGCAGCAGCTTCCTTTGTGCCTTTCATACTCTATCTAGGCCACCCAGTTTGGCCAGGAGAAAGATCAATCAATGTATGACACCCGTGGGTTGAGACAGGGTCTTACCATGCAGTTCAGGCTGGCCTTGAGCTCACTTTGTAGCCCACGCTGATCTCCAGCTGGCAACAATTCTCTTGCCTCAGTTCCTGAGTGCTGGGGTTATAACCCTGTGCCACCACGCCCACTAAACTTTGCTCTTTTGAAACTGCCTTGCTCTGTAACTGCATTATGCCTCTGTAGTTTCTTTCTTGACCCCTGTAACGACAAAAGTATAATCAAACATACAGGATGTTTGCTTGTAACAAGCTTCGTAACTATTAATCTAACCCTGTAGCCTATGATCTCACCCTGCTAGCTTATCTGAAGAACCGTCAGGGCTGTTCTGTCTGGTTTTTGAACTTCCAGTTTATGTATTATATAAAATCCCTAGACCATCAGGGATCTGGACCTGATATTTTGGGAACAATCCCAGTCAGTGCCTGTGGAAATAAAATAAATCTTCCTACAAATCTTGGGTGTCATTTGGGTGTTTCTGTTTGCCCTAGAACATCCCACATGGTCTGGAAAAGGGCTGTCCTGGAAAGGGTGGGTTGAGGATGTTTGGTCCTCCACCCCAAGGTGACTTAGAATGTCAGTCACTGCTCCCCACTCCAGGGGAGGTCTGGGACTATGGTCATGTCCTTTTCTTGACATTGGCCTTCAGCAATTGCACTTCCAGCCATAGTTGTCTTCTGCACTGACCTTTCCAGGGCCCAGCCCTGTCTGAACACCTACAATATTTCACAATAATCTAGCTATCCACAATAGGGAGGATCTCTGTTAGTTTGAGGCCAGCCTGTGCTACATAGTAAGTTCAAGGCCAGCCAGAACTACCAGTGAGACCCAGACTCAAAACATGGAGAGCTAGTGTGCAGAGGCATGAGCGACTCACTATGGGACCTTCAAGTCCTGTTGGCTGTGCCTTATTTTCTCAGCTACTCTTTTCCTGCCTTCTCTTGTTTTTTAGGGTGTTTTGAAACAGGGTCTCCCCCTCTGTAGTTCAAGCTGGCATTGAACTATGTAGACCAGGCTGGCCTCAAACTTGCAGTGATTTCCTGCCTCAGCCTCCAGAGTACTGGGATTATAGGCATGCATCTCCACTCCCAGCTCTTTTATTTTTTTAAATTAGGGTAGATACAGGGAGTCAAATAAAAGCAGACATCTTGTAAGAAAGACTTTCTGGCTTTTATTCATTTATTTTTAATCACTTAAATTTATTGGTACATTTTAGGTATTTACAGAGAATTTGTACCTGCCCATGATCTATCCCAATTCTTTCCTCCCATTCCCCTACTTTCCCTTCAGTCTCTTCTCCATTCCTTATTTTAAAAAGCTTACTTTCCATCTTTCTTTTTTTTTTCTAAAGGGAGAATTTATATCTTCTGTAAAACTTTAAATTTCAAAAATATAAAATTATTTAGCTGCAACTCAATTCAGCCAAAAGTTTTAAGGATCTTCTCTTCAGAAACTACTGTGGGGCCAGGAAGATGGCTCAGTAGAATAAGCACTTCCCTGGCAAGTGCAAGGGCCTGAGTTCAATCCCCAGTTCTGCCAAAAAACAAAGAAAGGAAAGAAAGAAAGAATTGTGAAGGGGCTGGATACATAGATCAGTGGATTAAAGCACCTGCTTAGGCAGACGCAGGGGTCAGGGGTTCAATCCCTGGGCATGCTGTGCTGGCCCAGCCCTCTGCAGATGGAGATTGAGACTGGGTGTGGTAGTGTGCTCGTAATCCCAGCACTTGGCAGGCTGAAAACAGGAGAATAACTATGAGTATCTATGTAGTGAGACCCTGTAGACCGTGTACTAAATACATTCCAAAAAAAAAAAAGAGGGGCTGGAGAGATGGCTCAGTGAATAAGCGCTTCTCTGGCAAGTGCAAGGGCCTGAATTCAATCCCTGGTTCTGCCACACACAAAAAGAAACTACTGTGAAGGAAATGTCTACAGCCAGCCATTTGGTCTCATGCACTCCTGTTGGGCCACTTGCCACTGACCAAGTAAAAGGAGGCCTGATATTCAGAGTTAAAATGTATCGTGTGCCTGAGTAGTTCTGAGAGGAACTTATTCTCAGAGTTATGATAAGGCATCCTTTGGGGTTTTTTTTAATGTATTCAGTACAGATCTATGGGGTCTCACTATGCAGATCAGATTCAGTGATCCTGTTTTCAGCCTCCCAGCCCTGGGAATACAGGCGCATGTCACCATGTCCAGTCTCAATTACCATCTCAGTGTGCCCAGGGGACGAGGCCAGCACTGGACGCCAGGGATTGAACCATGGTCCCTGCACCTAGGCATCCTTGAAATTAAGTCCAAGTAAACATTTTACCACACGCCAGGCAGTGTGCAGGTGATAAAAGGGTAGTGAGCCCATCAGCAGTGCGTCCTGGCCAGAGGCCAGGGCACGAGGGATGCGGACACGCTGAACAGGCAGGTGTCTGGTCTCTCGGGAAGGAGCAAGCCTTTGGGCAGCTTAGAGCAGCCAGTGCTTGGAGGTCAAGATACTGATGCAAACTGCAATTTTGACTTTGCTCCCAGGGTTGGTAACATGCTGCCTGCTGGCCTAGTGCGAGCTCTTCCCCATTAGGGAAAACCTTGCATGGGAATGCCATTCCCAGAGGAATTTGCTCACTGAAGGTCTTTGTGCCAGGAGCATCCCTGGACATCCCAGCTATTTCGGAAATACTTGAGTGAGGAGCTGAGGTTCCCGGCTTGCCCTTTACTGGAGGGGAGGAGGGCAGAGTGTACCTTCCAATTCGTAAACTGAGATTCTGTCTCTGAAGGAAACAAAACAAAGCAAGAGAAAAGCCCGGTGCACATAAAGGACACAGGGATACTGTCTGGCAAGGGCCCAAGAGCAGGTGGCTTTGAGTAGCTCTGTTTTTACCAAGAGAAGGGGGTATCAGAGCCTGCCTCAGGAAGCCTGGGCCTTGCCAGAGCTGACGTCCTGGCCTGGGATCAGCCCTGGAGTCTAGGACCTCATAGGCAGGTCATGAATTAAGGAATTTATACCTGGGATGAAACCCCTATGTGCTTAAACACGTGAAGTGGGCTGTTTGTTCTTTGGAAATTATTTGGTGCCTGCAGATACTAGGTTCTAACTGCATCTCACTGTGCACCTCCTTGAACACAAATCGTAAGGTCCTGTTGTAGCTTCGAATCATTGTATTCAGGCTCTTGGACCCAGGTGCTGTCTCTGCCCATGAGCCTGACTTCCCCATGGGAAGAGCTGTTTTGCTGACCAGGACCTCTTTATTTTTAGGGCAGCACTGTTATGGACACTGTGAGCCATAGTGTTGGCCTCCAGTATTTGTGCCTGAACAGTTGGTATTTCTCATAGCTATTCTGAGGTAGGATAATATGTGAAATAAAACACACCAGACAGATAGCACATGAAAAGCTATGATCACAGAACCTTCATCCAAATGTGTGGCTCACTTGTAAAGGCAAAGGCTTCAGAAATTTATTTTTCTAAATTCAGTGAGAACTGAGTAAAGCTAGAGTAGGTAGAACACTTGCAAGGGTACTAAATGTTTTATTTTTAAGATTTAACGAATAATTTACAGATAGTAGAACTGGCAAACGCCAAAAGCAAAATACTTCTTCATAGCCATAAATTGTTTTAGGGACACTATTTGGTCCACTGTTAAGAATTACTCTGAGTAGGCTGGCGAGATAATTCAGTGGACTGAGTGTCTGCTTAGGCAAGTGCAGGGACAGGGTTCAATCCCCAGCACCACAAGCTGTGTCAGCCCCACCCCTGGGCATGCTGAGCCAGCAGACTATGGGCTGGAGGCACACCCCTGTAATCCTAGCACTGGTGAGGCTGAAAACAGGAGGATCACTACAGGTCCAAGCTCACTACTGAGATCTGGTACAAAAAAAAAAAAAACATAAGAATTACTCTGAGCCAGATATGGTGGCCTATGTTTAACAAATGTGAGTTCAACATGGCAGAAACCACTTGGCAGGCTTTTGTGGAAGAAAATACCTGATTTAATACCTGAGTGCAGGCAGAGGGCTAAGGCCCTCTGAAACAAAGAGAAGTGGGCATTTTTTTGGCAGAACAGGGGATTGAACTCAGGCCTTTGTGCTTGCCAGGGAAGCACTTATTCCACTGAGCCATCTCCCAGGCCTTTAAACTTAGTTTTGGGTTTTTTATTGTTTGTTTGTGTTTTCTTTTTTTTTTTTTTGGTCTTTTTGAGACAGGGTCTCACTATGCAGTTCAGGCTGGCCTTAAGCTCACTTTGTAGCTCAGGCTGGTCTCGAACTCACAACAATCCTCCTGCCTCAGCCTCCCGAGTGCTGGGATTACAGGCCTGTGCCACCATGCCTGGCCTTGTTTTTGTTTTCTTTATAGGGATGGAAGAGGTAGGACATGTTAGGGGGAAGATGGTGCTGAACACCTGTGGTCCAAGTTCTGTCTTGCACCTCTGTGGGCCTTGGGATGTCTGGAGACCTGCAGGATTCTTTGTCCTGTCTTCTCTCCTTCAGGATATCCTGTCCTTGCCAGAGGATAGCCTCTGGGCTGAACTGGGCTGAGTTCCCTGCAGAGAGCAATGTCTCTGCTGGCAAGGAGGCCATGGGCTGAGTCAGTCTGACTCGAGCCTTACACCCTGAAAGGCTGAGACAGGAAGACTAAGTTTGAACACAGTGCAGGCAACTTAGCAAGTCTCTGTCTCAGAATTTAAAAAATAATTAAAAAGAAGTAGGGTCACTCGGGAGGCTGAGGCAGGAGGATTGTTGTGAGTTCGAGACCAGCCTGAGCTACAAAGTGAGCTTAAGGCCAGCCTGAACTGCATAGTGAGACCCTGTCTCAAAAAGACCGAAAAAAAAAAGAGAAAATATGCAATGAACTTTACATATAACATATAAATTAAAACCCTTTTTACAGTAAATCCTTTCTTATGGATTCCAAGGCAAGTGATACTTTCTTATAGATTCCAAGGCAAGTGAATACAATTTCCATGGGAGTCCCAATCTCTTGAGTTTCTGACACTTGATTTTTCACCCCAAACAAAACAAAAACTAAAGAAAAGTCACGTTTCTCTGCCCAAACTGATGTAGAGTAGAGCAGGACACACAGAGGGATTCCACAGGCCTGGATCTGAGTTCTGGCAGTCCTGGGGCTCTGAGGGCCCCAAGGTACACAAGGTCTTTTTTTTTTTTTTTAAAAAAGTATTTAGTACAGGGTCTACAGTGTCTCAACACACAGGTCAGAGATCAGACTCATAGTGATCCTCTTTTCAGCCTCCCAAGCACTGGGATTACTGGGGTGGGCCACCACAGCCAAGTCTCATTTGATGTCTCAGTGTACCCCAGGGGGAGGGCAGGAATAGCATGCCTCTGCCTGTCTAAACAGGCGCTTTAGTGTGCAGAGCTATTTGGCCAGCCCCTTTTTGTTCATGAAGCAGAATCTTGCTATGCAGCTCAGGATGGCCTTGAACTCAAGATCTTCCTGTATCCGCCTCATAAGTACTAGGATTAAAGGTCGTACCACTGCTCCTGGCATCATATTAACAACTCCTCCTCTTCTCATTCTCCTTTTTCTTTTCATCTTTTTGAGACAGGGTCTCATTATGCTGCAGTTTGGGCTGGCCTTTAGCTCACTTTGTAGCCCTAGCTGGTCTCTTAGCTGGCAACAATCCTTCTGCCTCAGCTCCTGAATGCTGGGATTATAGGCATGTGCCACTAAACCCAGGCTATTACTACTCCTCAAAAAGCCTGGTTTTAAATTCTAACTTGACTAGACTAAAGAAGAGCATAAGAAAAATGAAAAAGATCCCAGTATGTGTGGGCCATGAGCAGCTGAGAGTCCCAGAGCAAAACCTGGTCCTGGGCTGCAGGAGTGGCCCTGCCTGCCTACCTCAGCGCTGGCCAGGTTTCACTGCCCACACAGACCCGCCACGCTGGCACACTCACAAGCTGTCCATGGTTGGACATGGACCAAGAGCTGCTTTTACTTTAAATAACCACAAAACATACTGGCATATATTTTCTTTATTAAATTTTAACCAGCCTTCTTTAAGGGACATACACACAGACAAGTAGACCACCATAGAAAAATCTTATCAAGAGTTATGAAGTCACTAGACAACTTCCAGGAACCACCTTCAGTGCTGCTTCTTATCTTTATCCAGAGACTCCAGGTAATACTCAGCCCCGAGAGCCACCACAAATGCTGCAAATCCCCATTTGAATCCTTTTAAGACTGCACCAAAAAAGGAAACATTGTGTGCAAAGCCACCCATGTATCTCCAAGCTTCATTGCTAAGAAAAAAAGAAAAAGGAAAACTTACAATTGCACATAAATAACTAGGATACAGGTAAATTTAACTTCCATCTTTCTTTTTTTTTTTTTTTTGGGCGGAACCAGGGATTGAACTCAGGCCCTTGCACTTGTCAGGGAAGCGCTTATTCCACTGAGCCATCTCCCTGGCCCCTAGCTTCCATCTTTCTAACAGACTTAAATGCAACATCATGTAAGATCACCTAAGCAACATACAAGAATCTGTGGCATAGGACAGTTAAGACTATAGGACCAAGTTTCACACAGAGAACATTTTTTCTCAGTCTCAGCTCACTTCTCTCAGTGGCGGGTTCTGCCCACATGGCTGCCAGGCACCAGAAGGAGCAGCCCCAGGCTGCTGGGTCTGCTTCTGCTTCTCCAGCAATCTTACCAGGTTAGAAGGATGAAACACAAAGGCGATGTATACTGGCACAGAACAACACAACATCTGTTACAATGTAAGAGCATCAGAGCTTTCCTTCAGAGGTCTAGTTCCTACCTTGGTAACAATTCTAAGTGCCCTCAAAACAAAAACCAAAAAGAAGTTAAGAGAGCTGAAGAGAAAAATGTCTCCTCCCACAAATAATGGTAAGTCAGTAAAAAAATTATGTATAGAGAACAAAAGCCATTTAAATCCAAAAATATGACAGCAAAAAATAATCAAGTCTAATCTGGATACAAAGACCAAAGGTATTAAATAAAACTACAGAGTACTATCCCTCATGAACACAGATGCAAACGTTCTTTGAAAATACAGGGAGTCTGACCATTAGCTCAGTTCAAGTGCCTACTTAAGCAAAGCAGTCAGGCTCAGGATTCTGTAGTTCCATCCCAGATTCTCTTGCCCTTACCAGACCTGCCCTTAAGACATCCTGAGCCAGCCAAAAAGAAAGAAAGAAAGAAAATATTCAAAAACTGAATCCAGCAACATTGAAACTGGTTTGTTTCTCACCGGCCCCATGGGTCCCGTAGGCCTCGCCCAGCCAGCTGCTTCTGCACAGTTTCCAATGGTGTCCCCTCTATTCTCCATTGTTTATAGTCTGGAAATTCCAGCTTAGGATGACCATGTTCTTGTCCATGCCCATGCCCTGGGGCCATGTCTATAGGAAAAAAAAGGAGAAATACATCAACTGTATGTACCCAAAAGCCAAATTGTGTATGCCTTTAAAAAAAAAACAACAAAAAAACACAAAATTTTGCTTTACCACTTTCCTGGCAAGCGCAAGGCCCTGAGTTCAATTCCAGGTACCACAAAAAAAAAAAAAAAAAAAAAAATAAATAAATAAAAAAAACTTTAAGCAAAACAATGTTTTTAAAAACAGTATGGGGCCGGGGAGATGGCTTAGTAGAATAAGGGCCTGAGTTCAATCCCCATTCTGCCAAAATAAATAAAATTAAAAAAAAAAAAGCTGGGCGTGGTGGTGCATAAGCCGGGCGTGGTGGCACATGCCTGTAATCCCAGCACTAGGGAGGCTGAGGCAGGAGGATTGTTGTGAGTTCAAGACCAGCCTGAGCTACAAAGTGAGCTTAAGGCCAGCCTGAACTGCACAGTGAGACCCTGTTTCAAAAAGACAAAAAAAAAAAAAAAAAAAGGGGCCAGGGAGATGGCTCAGTAGAATAAGTACTTCCCTGGCAAGCGCAAGGGCCTGAGTTCAATCCCCGGTTCTGCCCAAAAAAAAAAAGAAAATAAAAATAAAAACACAGTCTGAATTAAAATATTTTACAAAAATACTGTATTACAGGCCTAGTCTAGTGGTGTACACTAGTAATCTCAGCAACTGGAAGGGTCAGGCAGGAGGATGCCAGCCTGAATTGCATAGTGAAATCCTGTTTCAAGAGAAATCATATTACGTAAAAACTATATGTTCAGGGCTGGCCAAATAGCTCAGCTGGGGGGGGTGGAGCTGGGGAGATAGCTCAGTAGAGTAAGTGCTTGCTAGGCAAGCGTAATGGGCCGAGTTCAATCCCTGGTTCCTAAAACAAGAAAACAAACAGCTCAGTGGATTAAAACACCTACAAGCAGATTCAGGGGCCAGGGGTTCAATCCTGGGGCCTGCCTCGCTGGCCCCAGCCCTGGGGCGTGTTAAAACACAATTGAGATTGGGCGTGGTGGTGCAAACTTGTAATTGGAACTATTGTGAGGCTATTATAAACAGGCGGATCACTATTGAGTTCAATCTATTAGTGAAACCCTGCATACCCTGTAGACCCTTCCCTACACACACACACACACACACACACACAAATATACATACATATTAAAAACAATAATCAGGTAACCCTGCTGCTCAGCAACAACCACCTCCTGCGGGCACCTTTCTTAGCACAATGACAGCAGCACCCAGGCAGAGTCCTGTGTGCTTTACATGCCCTTTTTTCCACCTTTTTCTTTCTTTCCTTCCTTAACAGCTCTCTGACCTTACATTCAGAATAGCCCCACTGTGAAAGATGCATTATATGCACAGATCAACACAACACCACAAAGTCAATCATGGTGGACTGCAATTATGGACCTCTTTTTTGCAGTACCAGAGATCAAACTTGGGACTTTGCATTTTGCCAGGCAGGTGCTTATGTGCTGAGCATATCCCTGGCCCCCATGGACCCATTTTTAAAATCCCCATTTTACAGATGAAGAAAATGAGACTCTCAAGAAACGACTTCCCAGAAGAGCCAGCCAGATAGCTCAATGGATTAAAACGCTGCTTGGCAGATGCAGGGACCAGGGTTCACTCCCTGATGCCCATGCCGGTCCCGCCCCTGGGGCGCACCAAGACAGCACTTGAGACTGGGCATGGTGGCACACACCTGTCATCCCAGTGCTTTGGGAGGCTGAAAAGAAGAAGATCACTATGAGTCCAATCTGTGCAGTTAGACTGTGTACTAAATACATAAAAAAAGTACCTTCCCAGGGACCAAGGACAGAGCGCCCCTATGGTGACTGCCTGGCAAGTGTAGAGTCCTAGTTTGATTCCTGGCAAACACAAATTAACTTCCCGAAGGTAACAAACACTGGAGATGGTACCTCAACTCCTAATTTCTTTCTTTTTTAAAAAAATGTATTTGGTACAGGGTCTCACTATGCAGTTTGGACTCAGAGTGATCCTATTTTCAGCTTCCTCAGTGCTGGGATTACAGTAGGCCAAGGGGTGAGGCTGGCAGTGCCAGGGATTGAACCATGGTCCCTGCACTTGCCTAGGCCGGCATTTGGTCTGCTGAGCTATCTCACTAGCCCTTGCTTCTAATTTCTAAGCAATTTTATTTGTTTAGTCCTAATGCATGAACATAGTTACAAAAATGTTGTATATACTGTTTTGTTACCTGTTTTCTTCAAATGAGCCTTTTTTCCTTTTTCCCCTTTTGAAGTCTGTGTGTGATTTAGGCTAGCTTTGAACTCATGGTAACCTTTCTGCCTCAGCCTTCCAAAGGCTGGGATTATAGGTCTGTATTACCACACATGGCAAATGGCTCCTTAAATGTTTTTCGAGTTGGCCATGGTGGGGTACCACTTCAATCCCAGCACTCAGGAAGCTGAGGCAGGAGGCTCACTGCTGGCCTGGGCTACCAAGTGAGTTCAAGTCTAGCTGAACTGCACAGGTAAACGGTCTCAAAAAGAAAAAATAACATAAAAAATAGATAAATGCTCTTCAATATGATAATCTCATGAGCTTTTTTTTTTTTTTTTTTTTTTTTTTTTTTTGCTGAACTGGGAATTGAACTCAGGTGCTGGCACTTCCTAGGGAAGTGCTTATTCCACTGAGCCATCTCCCCGGCCCTATGAGCTTTCTTTTTGAGAAACACTATGTAGTATCCTAGCTTAAAACTTGCAGCAATCCTCCTGTCTCAGCTTCCTAAGTGTTAGGATTACAGGAATGCACCACCATAACCAGCTAATAAACTGTCTTTTAAACTTTGGGAGTATAAGGCCAGCCACATAGCTCAGTGGACTAAAACGCCTTCTTAGGCAGAGCACAGCAGCAAGGTTCAATCCCTGGCATGCAGTGTCAGAGGCCCCAGGGAGCACTGATACAGCAACTGAGACTAGGCGTGGTGGTGTGAACCTGTAATCCCAGCACTTGGGAGGCTGTAAACAGAATCACTTCAAGTATGATTTACATAGTGAGACCCTGTACTAAATACAAAAAATAAAAATAAACTTTGGGAGCAAGAGATAAAAACCAAGTATACAGGGCTGAGGAGATGGTTCAGCGGTAAATTCCATCTTCACACCCAGGTGGTAGGACTGCTCTGAGCAGAGTCATTCTCCAAAGCTAGCAGGACCTACAGAGCTCTGCAAGTCTTGTGGCCAGCAATGTCACTCTTCCATGTGCATGGTCCCGGCAGGCAGCTACTCATATGAGGTAAGTGCAACTGGGGAAGCAGGATTTAATCTTTTTTGGGGGGAGACCCGGGATTGAACTCAGGCCCTTGCATTTGCCAGGCAAGCACTTATTCTACTGAGCTATCTCTCCAGCCTAATCTTAATGCACTTATACTTCAAAACCATTCTCATATCAGTTATGAGGAAATAATAAATTATTTGGAACAATTTTGGGGTACTTTCTCAACTGAAATTATGAAATATCAATGTAGATGGAGTGTATTTATGAAGAATATGCAGATATTCTGCAAAGAATGTCCACCCTGAAAACAGTATAAGGGGTTGGGGATTTGACTCACTGGTAGAATACTTGCCTTATAAGCTGGAAGCTCTGTGTTTAGTCCTTGGCATCAAAAACAAAAAATAACCCCCCCCCCCAAAAAAAAAAAAATTAAAAAATATCCCCCTGAAAACAGTATAAAATTATTTCATTAACAATGTGGATATACACACACACACACATATATATGTATTCAGTGCAGGGTCTACAGGGTCTCACTACACAGATTGAACTTATAGGGGTCCTTCCTATTTTTCAGCCTCTCAAATGCTGGGATTAGACTTGCATCACCACACCCAGTCTCAATCCCTGTCTCCGTACATCCTGGGGGCAGGGCCAGCATGGCAGGTTGGGGATCGAACCCCAGGCCCCTGTGTCGGCCTAAGCAGGTACTTAAATCTGCTGAGCTATCTGGTCAGCCCTCTTGCTATATTTTTAATATACTGGGTTAGATAAAATATACTATAACAAGTTAATGTATTTTTCTACTCTAACTTTTAAAAAAATCTTTCATTTGGTACAGGGTCTCACTATGCAGCTCAAGACTCCCCAGCACTGGGATTACAGGTGTGTGCCATGACACCTAGTTTTGCTGCCCAGCATGGCATGTCTGAAGTTCTGGGGCTGACACAGCATGTGGTACTAGGGATCGAACTTGGGTCCTTGTGCTTGCCAGTTAGGTGCTTTGACTGCTGATCTATCTCTCCAGCCTTTTTAATAAGCTTATTAATGGGGCATGGTGGTGCGACCTCCCAGCACCCTGGAGGTTGGGACAGGAGGATTGCTGAGAGTTCCAGATTAGCCTGGGACCTAGAAAAGTGAGCACAAGGCCAGCCCGAACTGCACGGCAAGACCCTGGCTCAAAGAGAAGCTTATTAGAACATTTCATATTAGGTGTGGGGCTCATACTTCTGTTGGAGAGCATTACTTTCTTTTTTAGACAGGTCTTACTGTTTAGTTCTGGATGGTCTTAAACAAGGCTGGCCTACAACTGGCAGTGATCCTCCTGCGTTAGTCTCCAGAGTGCTGGGAGTACAGGAACCACGTTTCTGGCAAGCACTTTAGACACACTTTTGCATGTATATAAGGGATGTTTTAGAAAGTTCAGGAATTTTTGTTGTTTCTGTCTCAGGGTTTTGAGCCCCGGGTCTTACAAAGGTTAAGCATATGTTCCACCACTGAGTCACACACCCCACCAATTTTATTTATTTATTTATTTTATAGTACTGGGGATTAAACTCAGGACCTTGCGCATGTCAAGCAGGTACTTGTGCTGTCTCCACGGCTCCCACACCAATTTAAAAATAATGTCTTGCAGCCAACCTGTTTATGTTTGCTGTTAAACTGTAAGTAATATAACTCAATAAGAAAAGACTACAGTACAGCCACTACATTTTCTTTTTTTACTATGCAACACTACTGCCAAAACCCCCCACAAAAAACAAAAAACCATATACAAAAGTATGAACAAATCTCACAAAATACAGTGAGCACAGGATGAGTGAGAAAAGTGTATATATACTCATCCTTTTTTTTTTTTGGCTGGCTCAGGCCGCCTTAAGGGCAGGTAGGATGTGGAGCTGGGAATCAAACAGAGGTCCTCTACACCTGAGTTTGACAAAGCAGGTGCTTTAAACAACTGAGCTAACCCTCGAGACCCCTAATCCTGTTTATATAAATTGAAATGCTAAACAATTCACTTTCTAGAAATTCATCATAGGTGGAAAAAGAAAAGTAAAACAAGCGACTGCTTGTCACAAGATAGGACAGTGTCTGTCTCTGGATGGAGAAGGAGCCACAGAAAGAATGGAGACTTCTCAATGCCTTCAGCCAATCTTTTTTTAAATGTATTTGTTACAGTATCCCACTACGCAGCTTGGACTCATAGTGATCCTCCTATTTCAGCTACCCCAGAGCTGGGATTACAAGTATGCTTTACTGACACAGTGAAGGGGGGCTGGCACTGCATGTGGTACCGGGGATCAAACAGGGTCCTTGTGCTTGCCAAGCAGGCACTTAAGACTGCTGAGCTATTTCCCCTGTCTTTTCAGCCAACTTTTTTTTTTTTTTTTTTTTTTATGGAACTGGCCGGGATTGAACTCAGGCCCTTGCACTTGCCAGGGAAGTGCTTATTCTACTGAGCCATCTCCCCGGCCCCTCAGGCAATTTTTAATTGTCTCTCTAAGGAGCTATTTAAGACTGATTTCTTTCCTAATCTGTGTCCCCTTCTCAGTGAAATTCTAACACTAGATATACTGTGAATCTGTTTACATCCTGTGGCCCTTTGGAGGGACATAAGTCACAGTAATTCCCTACCACTCTCAACCAGAGGGTTGAACACCTCTTTAAGGGACAGACCCCTCTAATGAGAATGTGTTCCAATTACTAGCAATGTTTTTTTCCTAACCTGAGAAGTGGTTAGCCAATGTCTTATACATTCCTGTTGTGTGCACTTGACAATATAAAATAAAATTAGAAAAAGTGACTTATACTGTGCTTAAGATCGAACAAAACTTTTAAGTATATTCTCCCAATTTCCCTCATGTTAAAAAAAATGCAACTATTATAAAATATGAGCGCTAGTGGTAGCCTTTTTTTTTTTTTTTGTGGTAGCCTATTATATCCTGTAATCTCACCTACTAGGGAGACTAAAGCAGGGCGCACAGTTTAAGGTCAGCCTGGGCAACGTGACGAAACTGGCTCAAAAACGATGGTAACTCTGTAGTAAAAGGCTAAAAAACAGAAACAAAACCAAGTGGAGTGTTAGCAACTTTAGGTCCACTCCCTAGTCCTAGGTAACTGCAGTGGCTGCGATTTTACCCTTTTCATTTTAACTCTGTAACGTAAATATATATTCCAGGAAAAAATTACAAAACGTTACATATACTTATTTCTATTTTAGATATTTCAGCTTAGGGGCTGGTCTGCCTTTATTTAATTTCAATGCATACACGAAGAGAACCAGCGGAAAGCAGCGTCCCCCCCTCCCCCCGCGCTCCCTGCCCAGGTCCTGACCAGACCTCAGAGCTCTGTGCGCCCGCCTGCTCCTCCACCTGCCCCCTCATCTTTCTCCATCTAGTCTCTCCCGTGTAGCATTCTCCAGCTCTCGTCCCAAAATCAGAGGTCGCCCCCTAACACCCTGATTTACCTGACAGCACTCTGACCTCCCAGGACACAGTAGTCAACCTTGCATCTGGAGCCAACCGGAAGCGGAGGTTGTCGCCTCGAGTTTCTCACGGTAGGAAAGCGACGCCGACTTTTGGGGTTCCGGTTTTGGCTCAGAGATTCTGGACCAAGTGGGGATAAGTCAAGGGAGACTGAAAATCCATACTTTGCCTACATATGGCCATCTGAAATTTGAGTGAGCAAAGTGTCGTTGAAGAGGACAGAAGCAGGGGGAAGACATGTTTTCCTGGTTGGAAGCGGAGTGCTTAGGCCCTGCACCCGGAGGCGGGCCGAAGGAAGCTGCAGCCAATGAACGCGGCTGTTGTTGAGCGGGGGGGCTCAGCCATCTAGAGGCCCGGATGTTGCGCTGCGGTTGGTAGGCTGATGCGGGAGGCGGTGGCGGCAGGAAGTCGGAGGCGGCGGGGGCGGGTAGGTGGTCGTGCTGGCTTTGGGTACCCGAAGCGCTCGGTACAGGGACCTTCCTGTCTGGCTACTGGACGTGTCGAGGGTAGCTGACTAGGTTGGGCTGGGGAGGCTGCAGTTGGACCGCCGCGGTCCCGGACCCGCGTAGCCAGGTAGCAGCCGGAGGTCGTGAGGAGACGGCGCTGCCGGTCCTGCGGGGCGCCCTGGGCCTGCGCCTCGGCAGGCACGGAGCGCAGGCGGGGGCGGGCGCTGGTATGGGGCTGGAGGCATCCCCTGCACGATCCCCGGGCTAGCCGAGGATGCGGCGTGCAGGAGCCGGGAGGATGCTGAGGGACTGCTTTTCGGGGCCCTTTGCGGGCGGCGTGGGGTGCGGAGAAGAAAGAACTTCTGGCGATTGGACTCTGCACACACTTCCTAGCTGTCCTTATGTAACCGGGCTGCTGTTTGCCCGAACGATCAGGCTGACCTCGGAGGAGGGGTTCGCGTGCTGGGCACCGGGCGGGCGTCGTGAGCGAGGGCGAGGGCGAGAGCTGGGAAGGAAGAGCGAGGGAACTGCCGTCGCACAGAGCCCATTCGCGGTGGGTTCAGGGAGGGAGACCTTAGCCTGCGGTGAGTGCGGTCAGGTTCCTGATTGGTAGTTCGTGGATTTGTGTTCGGAGGGTCAAGGATGCTAAGACTAGTTTTTTTAGGAGACTGGGGAGCTTCGAAATTGTGTAATGGGAGGTAAGTCCAAGTTGGAAAACGACTAGAAAAGAAGTTGGTAGATCTCTCACCTCTCCTTAGATCTTGTAGATGCTAGGAACTGAAAAGTTGGAATTGAGAAATTGGGGGTGTAGGGGAGAACGCCAACTTTTAAGTACTTCTGTAAGTCTGAGGCACTTGTTATGAGCTATTTATATTTTATGATTAAAAGGTATGCTTTGAGTCTTTTGAACTTAAGTAAGATGTATTTGCAGATAAAACTAATCATAAGTTCTCTTGCTCTCAAGTCTTTGCATTCATTGTCTGCGTGGTATAAGTAGGGCTAAAAATCAGAATTTCACGGAAAATGCTGTGGAAGGACAGACTACATGCAGATGTGATTTTGCAGTTCATTGAGAACGATTTTAAAAGTCTAGAGAATAGTTTTAAAAGAAACTAAATACAATGTAAACTGTTTGAAATATTCTCTTCGTTTCAGGAAGAATGGAGTGTTAGCAATTCTGTTATATTCCTGTATTTGTTTTAGTGTTGCTTGTCAAAAAACTTTGCAAAAATCTCATTTTTTTTTTGTATTAGTGATCATTTATATTAGTTCATAGAAACGCGAACCATCATTTCATTTTTCTTTTTCTCTCAAAGTATTTGGGAAGGAGAAGTGGAACCTCAAAAGTTTTCTCAAGTGTTCAGGGTACTGAAATCGTTGTAAATACTTTAATTAAAATTTTCAAATAATTCGTGGTGCCTCATTCTTTGTTATCTCTTAAAAACAATGCTCTCTCACAAAGAAAACTTAATATTTTAAGCAAATTTGTGTAGAGAACTGGTGAACAAATCTCTGTTTATGTAGGTTGGGCTCTTGCGTGTGTGTGTGTGTGTGTGTGTGTGTGTGTGTGTGTGTGTGTGTGTGTGTTCTTATGTAACCAGCCTACTGTCTTGGAGATACAACAGCTGCTTTTGAGTGTGTCCAGTAGGTGTCATTGTAGTGTGCCATAAATTGAACATTAAGAGATTACTAGGTAGTTTAAGAAACTCTAATCCAAATTAGCATATAATAATTGGATGTTATTTATGACTCATAGAGGTCCTCTCCTGAAAGCTTCCCTCCTAGAGCAGTTTGTAAAGAATTTGAAACAATGGGTGTTGGAGAATAAACACTTTAAAATGGATCTTAAAATTTTTTTTTCTTCGCCGGGGAGATGGCTCAGTGGGGTAAGCACTTCCCTGGCAAGCGCAAGGGCCTGAGTTCAATCCCCAGTTCCCCCAAAAAGAAATTTTTTTTTTTCTTACTCTGACCTGTAAGCTTTTTTTTTTTTTTTTTTTTTTTTTTTTTTGTCTTTTTGAGACAGGGTCTCACTGTGCAGTTCAGGCTGGCCTTAAGCTCACTTTGTAGCTCAGGCTGGTCTCGAACTCACAACAGTCCTCTTGCCTCAGCCTCCCTAGTGCTGGGATTACAGGCATGCGCCCCCACACCCGGCTCCTTTAAGCTATTTTCGCAGGCATTGTTAATTTTTTATTTATTTATTTATTTTTTTATTTATTTATTTATTTATTTTTTTTTTTTGGTACTGGGGATTGAACTCAGGACCTTGCACTTGCCAGGCAAGCGTTTATTCTACTAAGCTACCTCCCCAGCCAGGCATTGTTAATTTAATTTTATTGTTTTTTGTCTGTTTTGTTGTTGCTGTTTTTGAGCAGGGTTTTGTGGTGTAGCCCAGGCCAGCCTCAAACTCACAGCAGTCCTCCTGCCTTAGCCTCTTAAGTGCTTTATTGCAGGTGTGCGACACCAGGACCAATAGTAAAATAATAACAGAACAGAATTTTGGTATTTCATTGTGGCATCTTAGGATCTCCCTACCACAACTGGCTTCTTTTTACATTTTGGTCTAGCTAGTAAAATGTGTTTTTATTTTCTCAGGGTAATGGACTGAACATTTGTTTTCTAAAATGTAACATTTAGATTTGGAGGGAACTGGCACAGAATTTTCTGAAGGGGACTTACACTTGCTGTGAACATGTTTTTTTACCTGTGTGTATTTCTGCAGATTTCTTGTAGCTCTGTTCCTTATGCTTGGTATGGGTAGGATATTTTTAAAAAGGTTTGTACCTAACATGAAAATTCACCATAAAGGTAGATGTGATAAATATAAAAATAACCTAGAAGATTTTTAAAAGACACATATACATCTATCACATTACACTTCCCTTCAGAATCTTAGTGGGGAAATATGAAGGAGTCAGATATGTTTTATGGAAAAGTTTCTTTGATTTGGTTTACCTCTGGCTTCCAACATAGAATCAGTTATCTAATTCAAGGCATTTGTTATCTGAACCAGTTAAATGAGGAAAGGGCTGCCAAATTACTAATATTTTTATAGCTCAATCAGTTGTTACCATTTATGTCATAGCCAGGAATAGAAGTTGCCAGAAATAGCAATTGTGCTGAATGTTTTTGGTTTGGATAAGTTTTGACTTAACATTTAGCTGCTTGTAATGAACCAAACTTCTTCCAGAGATTAGACCTGTCATTACTAATATATTTGCTTATATTTGGTTCCTTTGACATTATCTTGTTCTAGAATTAGACTAAAATAGATTAGAATTGGAAGCTTTCTTGATGAAAGATCTTTTTTCATTAAGTGCAATATGATAAATATATAGAGTAATATTTGCATAAGTATTCACCCAGTAGTATATACAAAAACTTGAAATTGCAAGTGTGTTGGCCTCAACATGGGTCCGGTTTAGGAATTTATGATTCATTTTATGAATTCTGAAACTTTCTGTTTGGGAATCAGACTACCATGGTAATGAGTTTATGAAAACTGAATGAGTTTAAATTATGTATGTATCAAGGGATGCAACATTTATTGTAGAGGTTTGTTGTGTTGCTTTTTTTTTTTCTTTTTTTGAGACAGGGTTTCACTCTATAGTTCAGGCTGGCCTAAATTTGGCAGCGCTCCTCCTGCCTCAGCTTCCTTGGCACTGGGATTACAGGCATGTACTACCGTACCCAGAACTGTTTTGGTCTTTTGAGACAGGGTGTCATGTGCATCCTGAACTGGCCTTGAACTCATAGCGACCCTCCTGCCTTAGCTTCTGGTATGCTGGGATTATAAGCATGTGCTCCCAACCTGGCTGTTACTTACAGTGCTGTGGTACAGTACTTGCTAGGTTTGAGATAAAATTACTGGACCAACATGAAATGTGGTGAACAGTATCAGTTTATTGGCCAGAAAACATGGACTACAGAATAGTCATTTTGTTCTAAACTTAGAAATTATTGGTTATATTTTTACCTTTGATATTATGGATATTTGGTTGATTGATTGATTGATTGATTTTAGCAGAATTGGGGATTGAACTCAGGCCTTTGCACTTGCCAGGGAAGCACCTATTCTACTGACCCATCTCCCTGGCCCCTGTTTGACTGTTTTATTACTTCCTTTGTGGGGCTGGGGAGATAGCTCGGTGGCATAAACACCTGTCTAACAAGTGCAAAATCCTGAGTTCCATCCCTAGTACCAAAATAACCACTGATCCCCCTCTTCAATCTGTTACTTGATTCTTAATAGTGACTGATTCTTTTGGGGGTTGGGCATTTCAAATCAAACTCAGGACCTTGTGTTGGCCAGGCAGGTGCTGTGCACCTGAGAAATCTCTGGTTAGTGTTTTGATTTTTTCAACCCTCCCCCCCCACCTTTTTTGGGGAACCAGGAATCAAAATTTCAGGACCTCATGCGTGCCAGGCAGGCACTGTGCTGCTGAGCTATATCCCTGATCCTAGTGTCTGATTCTTGATTAAGGGATTTTTGTTAGCCATTAAGATCCCTATTAAGATTTGGAAATGACCTCAGGAGGCTGAGGCAGAAGGATCATTTCAAGTTCCAGACCAACCTGGGTTACAAAGTGAGCTCAAGGCCAGCCTCAATTGTGTCTCAGAAAATACCAAGAGGGCAGGGGAGATAGCTTAGCAGCATAAGAGCCTGCCAAGGTCCCAAGTTCAATCTGGTAGAGAATATGAATTGGAGATGCAAAGAACTGAGATACATTCCCTGCTCTAGAGAAGGATTTTTATTTTATTTTTTGTTTTGGTGGAGTCAGGCTACCTTAAGGGCAGGTGTGGTGTGGCATGTGGAGCTGGAGGTTGAACCACTGTCCTGATGAAAGCCTGACTGGGTTTGCCCAGGCAGGCACTTAAACAACTTAGCTAAGGTGAACACCTCTCATTCCCTACTCTAGAAAAGATACAATTTAATAGGACTACTAAACCTGTACACAGGTTACTGTGGGGTGTTGGGAATAGCTGCCTTATGACTGCCTGCCTCATAAATGTGTAAGTCTGAAAAGGAAGAAGAAATGGATGACCTCTTCAGTAGTATAAATAGAAAGAAATCAACTATTACCACTGTTAGGAGCAAAAAGAGTCTTAAGAGAATGTACCAAAAAAATCACTTTTGGAGCCGGGCGTGGTGGCACATGCCTGTAATCCCAGCACTGGGGAGGCTGAGGCAGGAGGATTGTTGTGAGTTCGAGACCAGCCTGAGCTACTAAGTGAGCTTAAGGCCAGCCTGAACTGCATAGTGAGACCCTGTCTCAAAAAGACAAAAAAAAAAAAAAAAAAAAAAAAAAAAAAAAAAAAAAAAAAAAAAAAAAAAAAAAAAAAAAAAAAAATCACTTTTGGAGTTTTATGTACCATCAAGAAAGGAGACTAACATTTATTCTCTGGTTGGGTGTCTGCTTATCTACCAGTGTCTTTTAGATGCCCCAGTTCTTCTGTGGAAGGCATGGTAATGGAATACCTGTTACCTGGTGTTCTGCAGACTAAGCATTCCCTGGTCTAAGAGGGTCAAGAGATGGATTCTGTGCATATTCTCAGGACTGTGCTCATCAGGTTTCTCCAGAGAAATTTAACCAATGTGGGTGTGACCAATGTGGACTGTTTTATTTTGTCCTAAAATATATTATAAGGAATTGGCTCACATGAGTGAGGAGGCTGATAAGTTTCAGGACCTACAGAATGAGTTGGCAGCTTGGAGACTCAGTAGAGCTGATGAGTAGTACCAGTCAGAGTGAATATTTGAGCTGGGCATGGTGGCACATGCCTGTAATCCCTAGTCTGGAGGCTGAGGCAGGCGGATTGCTGTGAGTTAACTACAGGGCAAGACCCTATCTCAAAAAAAAAAAAAAAACCAGAATGTATGCTTAAGAACCAGAGACTATGTAGTTCTCAAAGCTGACAGACTTGAGGCCTAGGGAGAGCTGATTGATATTTGAGTCTAGTGGCAGGCAGATGCTGATGTTCTGCTTCAAAGTCAGTGTGTCGGGGGCCAGGGATATAGCAGGTTTGTCAGGAGGAACTGTCTTACTTCAGAGAGGTGGGAAGTTCAGCCTTTGTGTTCCATTCAAGTCTTGAACTGATATGTGAGGCCCACCTGTATTAGAGAAGGCAGTGTGCTTTAATTTTACCTTTTTTTTTTTTTTTTTTTTTTGCAGTATTGGGGATTGAAATCAGGACCTTGCGCTTGCCAGGCAAGCGTTTATTCTACTGAGCTATGTAGCCCTGCAATTTTTGTATGTAAGTCTCATCCAAATACTTTTTAACCAAATATTTGGGTAATTGGTGATTGGAAGTATTTTTCCAAAAGCTTGCTGACTAGAGAAATGGAGCATGAAATAGTAATAGTTTAATTTGATGTCCACAACAAGTATAATTTGACAATGAAAATACTTGCAGTTCTTTTTGGTGACCAAATCACAGGAAATATCACAGGTTGACTCTATTTATAATGTAATGATGTAGTACATTTTAATTAGACGTTGGTAAAAAGAATGATGTGTTGTTTCTCCTAAAATTCTATTTATTTCTGATCACTGAAGGTCTACAGGCTCTAGGTGGAGAACTTGTGAGTTGGAGTGAGAAATGATACAGGCAGAGTTGTACCCTTTGAAATGGCTTCATAGAAGAAGTGGCTGATGAACTTGAGTGTTGGAGGGTCTAGCTAGGCTAGAAGAGAGCCAAGAGTTATTCCAGTCTGGAGAGGGGATTCAGAGCTGTGTGAGAGCCTGACAGGTCATGAAACTGTAGATGAGTGTTGGTTAGGGAGGGTCTTGTTACGTCAGGTATTATTTCTGTTCTTGTTACCTGGGCCATTTGATTCTTGAGCCTATTGAGCAAGTACTGGTTGCAAAGCCATTTTGCCACACCATTAGGTATGGACTTCAGGTTATTTCTCTGATTAGACATAATGAATAGCCAGATGAATGCTTGAAGCTCTACTTCCCTAGAGGCCTTCACTTTTCTCCTGTCCTGTAGAGATACTGCTGTACAAGAGTAATGCCCACATACTGCAGTGTTAACAGGGCCAAATTGGGTCTGAGTCATTTGTTCGTTTGGGTTCCATGTGCTTTTGTGGCCTTCTCTGATCTCTACATACATTGTCACCATGGTAAGAGTTAGCATCACTTCATATAATGCTTAAAGTGATTTTTCTACTTTTAGTTATTTACTTATTTTTGTCTTTTTGAGTCAGGGTCTTGCTCTAAGGTCAGGCTGGCCTTGAGCTTACTTTGTAGCCCAGGATGGCCTTGAACTCAAGAAGATCTTCCTGTCTCAGCCCTCTGAGTGCCTTAAGGTGATTTTTGAAGAAAGGTTTATTCTCATATAAAATCTCCAGATCTGGATGATTCCCGACAGCTATTCTTTATATTTTGGGTCAGCATTGCATCTCTATATTTATTTCTGTCATAATACTGATAAGGTAAGAATAGGCTGAAGAATTACAAACTAACAAATGCATCTACAGAACTTGTTTGTGGCTGGGTGTGGTGGTGCACACTTGGAAGGCTGAGGCAAGAGGTTCCCTGTAAGTTTGAGGCCAGGTAGGATGAATTCAAGGCAAGCCAGAACTATACAGCAAGACCCTGTCTGAAAAATAAATCCTGCTCCTCAGTCACAACAAATCATGAGGTCCTATCTGACTTAGGGTAGAAGAGGGTAGGCTTTGTATGTGCCCCAAAGTGCTAATGTCTGGCACCCAGTGTCACTTGTATTTCCTAGTAAAATGCTGGTAGCACATGTAGCCTGTGGTTCTATGAGTCAGATCGCTGAGTTCTGAGGATTGGTTAGGTCATATGATGATCCAGTTTGGTGATCCATAGTCCCTTTGTACAAGGGACCAAAAACCAGGCAAGGTAATCCCAGGAGAATCACCGAGTTCCAGGCCAACTTGGGCTACAGAGTGAATCAAGACCAGCCTGAGCTGCATAGTAAAATCCCATCTCAAAGAGACCAAAAGAAAAAAAAAAAAGTTGGGAATATAGCTCAGTGGCACAGGTGCCTGCCTGGCAGGTCCTGAGTTTGATTCCTGGTACCTCCCAATCCCCACCCAAAAAAAAGTTATTTTTAGAAGACAGTATAACTGTTACAAGTTTTCAGGGACAGCTTTACTCTCTGGGAATATTTGGCAGTATTTGGAGATACTTTGTCATAATTTAGTGCTACTGGCATCTAGAGGATAGAGGCCAGGGATGCCACTAAATACCCTATGACACATAGGCAGCTCTCACATGTCAGAAGTAACCAAAACACCAGCACTGTCAGGGCTGAGACCCTCTGCTTTATGTGGTGCTCTGGTAGTCCACGTGGGGTCTTGTCAGGGACCACTGGCAGTCTTGGACGGCTGCCTTAGACCCACTTACCACAGACATGCGGGACACTTGAGTTTGATGAGTCCAAGGCCCAAACATAGCTATCTTGCACCACGGCTTTGATTTATACCTTCTCCTGTACTTGGACCCATTTAAAACTGCAGCCCATAGATTGTTTAGGAAGTGGGCAGAGCAGCACACTTAAAGTATGGCTTGTGTTACGTACAGAGTGTAAAGAGATTACTGCTTTCCAGGTAATAATGGCTGGCTGAGCCTTCATTTCCAAGGGAGTGTTTGGCACACTTCAGAGTCTTGGACTGTAGACTTCACCAGAGTGGCAGGCTTCTAAACTTTCATACAGTTTTCTACCCTATATAGCATGCATATCACTTTTACTAAGGTAAAAACTTCTTTTTTTATTTGCTGACCAGTTGAAATAAGCGTTACATTTTCAGTATAATGAATGTGAGAGGCTGTGGTGGGGAGGTGTTCAGGGTTCTTTTAGTCTAGCTTCAGACCTTTGGCTTCACTACTTCATAGTGGGGTGTCCTTCAGCAGAGTGCCTGCTCAGCTCTGAGTGAGGGTGTTAGTACATACTAGGTAGCGTTGTTGTAAATAGGTGTACAAGGCTTAGAATGGTGCCGACACTCAGTAAATACTATGAAAGTGCTAGCTAATAAAAACCTAAAATACAAACTCTTTAAAAAAAAAATAGGCTGATACATTTATAAGCATAGAATTGAGTTCACTAAAAATAAAAAGCATAATAATGTAAAAGATCAACTGCTTTTGTTAGGTATTTTCTTATTTTGTAAATCTAGGTTTTAAAGATTCATTCCAGGGCCGGCTTCAGTGGATTAAAGTACCTGTTCAGGCAGATACTGAGGCCAGGGTTCAATCCCAGACCTGAACCCCCAGCCTGCCTGCCTGCCTGCCCCACCCCAGGGGCCACTGAGATGGTGGATGAGACTGAGTGTGGTGGTGCCCACTGTAATCTCAGTGCTTGGGAGGCTGAAAAACAGGAGGATCACAAGTCCGACCTGTGTAGTGAGACCCTGTAGGCCCTGTACTAAACACATTTTTTTAAATAAGATTAATTCCCTTAATATACATTTAGTTGTATTTAAAATTAGAAACAGTGCATGGAAACTTGCCTACTACTAGGCAAGAAGCCATAATTAGAATGAAAAAGATAGGCAGACACCAACTCCTGCTTCATCTCCTCTGTTAAGTTTTTCGAGGTTAAAAATGCCACCAACTCCAGACACTGCCTGTCTTGACTCAACTGTGAATACCAACTGTTTTAAACATTTATAGTACTTCACATTTAATAGTTTTGTCTATAATTCAGCATATTTTCTTTTTTTTTTTTTAGACAGGGTTTTGCTAATCCAGTTCAGGCTGGCCTTGAACTCTAGTCCATGCTGGTCTCCAACTCTTAGTGATCCTCCTTCTTCAACCACCTCAAGTGCTGGGGTTACAGGCATGTACACCAGGCCTGGCTCTGAATTTATTTTAAACCGTTAATTCTATGCTACATTATTACCTAAATACACCACTTATTCAGCATATTTATATACAGTTTTTGAGTGTTGGATACTTTTCTGTGTGTGAAAAAAATTCCTTTTCCTTGGAATATATTGATCTGAAATTGATTCCCTCTCAACTTGTCACTGAGAATGAATTGTATTTAAGACAAGCTCATTCTTTGGTGCCCAGAATGTTAAAAATGCCATCATCCAAAGCATCATTTCCATCCAAAAGAATAGGATTTTTTGGAGAAATTCTCAGTTCAAGATAGGAATTGCACACAGTAAGCTGGAAACTTCTTACTATAGTGAGAAGCTGGTAGCCTTTCTTAATTTACTAGTCTTGGCAAGTTTTAGAAGCTGTGTTTGTGTTACCAGAACCAGGTTCTTGGACCCAGAAATGTTAAGATGAGACCACAGAGCAAAGCTTGTATTGGGGTTTTTGCTCAGTAGGGGAGTGGGCTCTGATAGAGGGCAGGTCAGGCTCCCTGACCAGAGGAAAAGAGGTAGCTGATACAGGACACATTCCCACCAAAAGTTCCTGTTTAGATCATTAGGTCCTTCATGAAATAAAGGGATTCAACCATAAGGGAGAGTCCTTGTCTTGGCTGAGCAGTGTCTGAGCTCAGCAGTAGGTAGCTCTTTGAGGGGGGCCTTATTGTAAGTAGGATCATTTCCTAGCTGTTGTGCTTTTAGCTGCAGGGCAGAATGTGAGCCCTGGATCCTCAGAGATAGCTTTGGTTTCCTGTGAAAATGGAAAACAGGCAGGGATCCTTTCAGATCCTTTTGCAGCCTTTGATCTTTTGCCCCTTTTGATGGTTCCTGACTGAGTTCTTGAGGGTTTCTGAGTTCGCTCCCAGGTTTCTTAATTTTCAAGAATGACTCACAAAGGCCTGTGTGGTAGTACACAACTATAATCATCCCAGCAGTTAGAAGGCTGAGTATTGAGATACTAAACTCTTAAGTCTGTGCAGAATATGAAGAAGAAAATTTTTTTTTTTAAATAGGAACAAACACATATATAGAAAAGTTTTACACATGTTGATGGGACCAATAGTTTATATTCCCTTTTTTTCCTGAGGGTTGGAAAAATTTCAGGATTAAAACCAATGGAACAAACTAGGTGGAGGTAAGTGATCCTGGTTCTTTTGTGTTGATAAAACTTTTTAAAATAATACTAATCAAACCCAGGGGTTTTCTACCACTGTGCTGCATCTCCACCACCCCTTTTAAAAGATACTTATTTTTAAATTTTGAGACAGAATTTTGCTTAGTTTACCAAGCAGGACTCAAACTTGAAGTCTTTCAACTCAGTCTCCCTCAGCACTGAGTGAACCGACAGTACCTGGGTAGGAGACATATCTTGTCTTAAAAGTTTTCTCCCCTGGGCTAAATACCAGGCTTACTAAAAGTTTTCTCCCCTAGGCTATGTACCAGGCTTACTAAGAGTTTAAAAGTCAGTGAGGTGGCAGGGGGTGGGGCTCATTTGAATTTTCAGAGCTGGACACAGCACTGACAAAAATCTGTTTCAGGAAATAGAATTCCAGTAATGAATTCTGTTGCCTTGCTTTCACTTCGCTAATCTTTCCTTTCTGTAGTGTGTAGGGTTACATCTAGTATGCGTCTTATTGTATGCATTGTAATTTTTATATTATAGGTGTGATAGTGTCTTTAAAACAAAAATTAACACCTTTTGTGATGCTTAGTGTTTTGAGCAGTAAAGTTAATGATTGCTGTGATCAGTGTCCTTGTGTGCTGACTCTTAACATCTGTATCAAATTTGGGTCTATTTTTTAAAATGTTGGGTCAGGTTTGATTGACATTTTTATTCTGTTGGTAGATCTTATTGTGTTGGTCCCTTTCTCTTTGCTGAGACAAAATACCGAACCCCCATTATTTACAGGGGTCGACATATATTTGGGTGCACGGTTTTTAGCAGTTTTAGCCCATAATCAGCTGTCTCCAAAATAAAGAGCTGCTGTGGTCCAGGCAGCCTGGAAGCAGTGAGTCAAGGGAAGAGCTGGGGAGGCAGACACCCCCTTCTAGGCCAGGCCACACACCCACAGACCCGCCTCTAACCAGCAGGCAGCTGGGGTCCACCTTGTGCACAGTGCCTCAGTGAGCCAGTTACCTTCCCACTACTGGACACACGAGGCATTTGGGGGACACCCCCATCTAAATTGTAACACTCATTTTGCTGATTATTTTCATTCCTGTTTTTTTTTTTTCAAGACAGGATCTCAGTATACAGTTCAGGCTGGCCTTGAGCTCACTTTGTAGCCTAGGCTGATCTCTGACTGGCAACAATCCTCCTACCTCAGCTTGAGTGCTGGGATTACAAGCATATGCCCATAGCTGGCCTGATAATTCACTTTAGTCCTCTTCAAAAAATTGTTTTTTCATGTTCCGTTATACTGACTTGGGCTGTTTCTACCAGAAAAATCAAAACTGTTTTTAAAGAACAAATCCTGAAATGGTGTGGTTCTGTTGGACCCTATGTGATGCTCAGGTAAATGGCTACAAAAGCTGTTTCACAGAGCATAAGGGAGGGCCCCAAGTCTCTTTTACCACCTTTGCACATTTGCACACCTTATTTGTTGTACCAAGTGGATTAACAAATAGATGGCTTCCTGTCCCTTTCTGAAAAAGGTACTGAGATGCACAGCCAGCTACCATAATACTAAAGTACAAGTTTACAGTGGAAAATGAAGGTTTGGGTCAGCTGGACCCAGATTTAAGCCATGGAGGATTTAAGAAGTTAGGGTTCCTTCTGTTACTTTCTGTTCTCTAGAAGACTTTGTGCAAGTTTCTTAAGAAGACTTGCAGAATTCTTAATTTTTCAGGAGTACTGGTGAATCCATCTATATCTTGAGATCTTTGTGGAAAGGTTTTTAGAAGCAGATGCCATTCCTTTAGTAACAGTTTTGCAGCCAGTCAGTCTGTGTTGTTTTGTATGTTTTTGGTCTTTTTTGAGAGCTTGTTCGGAGGTTCTAGCAGGGGGTATGCGCAGCTACTCGCATACCCTTGACTGAGGCACGGTCCTCCTCTATCGGGAGTGGTTACGTCCTCTTCGACCGAGTGTGCTTGGTCTTTTTTGAGACAGGGTCTCACAGTGCAGTTCAGGCGGGGCTTAAACTCACATAGCCCAGGCTGGCATTGAACTCATGGCAATCCACCTGCCCCAGCCCCCAGAACGCTGAGATTAAGGTGTGTACCACCACATCCAACTCATTTGGATAGTCTTATTTCTGTCATCATTGATAATTTGTATTTTTCGAGAAATATATCCACCTCACATCCTCATTTATTAGCATAAAATGATCATATTGGCTTTTAAAAAATTTGTAGTTATTTGTGTTTTCCCCTCTTTAATTAGTTTGGCTAGAGGTTTATGTCTTACTATTGTTTTCAACAAATCAACTTTTGGCTGTGTTAACTTTTCTGTGCGTTTGTTTTCTTTTTCATTCATTTACCCTTCAGTGTGGCTTCTGGAAAAGTGAAGGCTGCCTACCTGTGTGGTTTCGATGCAGCTCATCTCATATACTTGCCGCTTTAGCTCTTCATTAGTATTCAGTGCTGTGTATTTCCTAATTTAAACCTGCAGGTACTTGTTTTTCTAGGTTATTTATTGCTGTTAATGATTTCTGACATTTTTGTTCCTTTGTGTGATACTAGGGATTGAGCCCAAGGAATGTTGAGCTATATCCCCAATGGTTTTTTTGTTTTGTTTTGTGTTTGTGTTTTTTTTGTTGTTGTTGTTGTTGTTGTTTGTGTTTTATGTATTTAGTACAGGGTCTACAGGGTCTCAGTGCAGAGATTGGTAGTGATCCTTCCTGTTTTTCAGCCTCCTGGGTGCTGGGATTACAGGCGTGTGCCATCATACCCAGTCTCATTTGCAGCCCCAGCATGTGGGGAGAGGGAGGCATGTGGTATCACACGACAGGGATCGAACCCGGGCCCTAAGCAGGCACTTTAATCTGCTGAGCTATGTGGCTGGCCAATGATTTTTATTTTCTGAGAGAATGGGCAGGTAGGCATCAAAGTTGGCTATTCTCCTGCTTCAGCCTCTATAGAGTGAGTATAGGCAGGCACCATTATTCCCAGATGTCAGTTTTCTTCTGATTAGTGTTGGATGATTTTTTTTAAATCCTCTACTTTCAGTCTTTCTGTTAACAAATTTAAAGTTTCTCTCTTTTAAAGAATATCCTTTTTGCTTAATCCAGTCTGAAAAACAGCCTTTTTCATAAAGTTGGATATATGTGTAGTTTTATTGTCATTTGCTGTTTGATTCATTTTTCCCTCTCCCTTTTTATATTGGTTTTAGACTAAATATTACATTTTTTTTCTCTAACATGCTAATATATAACAAAATTTGAAATGATTATCCTAAAATTATAACATTTGTCTTCAACTTCCTACGGTTTGTTTTTCTTGAGACAGGCCAACCCCAATTTGGAGATTCTTTTACCTTAGCCTTCAAAATAGCACCATTTTCTGATGAAATTACTAGTTTTTCACACTATCAAAATAATTGTGGGGAGCAGCACAATCTGTGATAGCCAAATCTGGGAAACAACCAAGATGCCTGTCACATGAGGAATGATTGAAAGAGATGTGGTATTTTTATACAATGGAGTACTACTCAGCTGTAAAGAATGATAAATTTGAAGCCTTCATATTTAAGTGGATGCCGTTTGAAGACATACTTATAAGCAAAATAAACCAGACCCACATGTGCAAATATTGTATAGTCTCCCTAAGTATAACTCAAAAGAAGAATTGCAAATAGAAAGGTATAACACAATTAAAAGGAAAACAAGAATTTGAGTATTAGACAATGAGAGGGCAAGGAGAAACGCTGAGAAACATGACAGAGGCAAGACCATTCAGTTATACACACTAGAATGGGTGTAAGACAGTGATCCTGAGAAACATCAAGAGATTTTTGAAATTAGCAGTTAAGAGGTAGGATTCTCACCTCAACTAACTATATATGGTGATACCTGTGAACCAAGCAACTGCACTGAATTTAACGAAGTGTAATAGAAGGGTCACACTCCAAAGGTCTACCATTCTGGTCTTGTAAATATGTACTTCTTGTCATGACATACCCGCTATTACTATACTGCCCTTTTTTAAAGGATAGCAAATGAAAAATAAGGCAAAGAAATGTCACAAGATAGTCATGCTACAATGCTGTATATGGATGGATTTCTGTGTAAATATATGCAAGTGTTCATTCTTTTTTTAAATTTTTTTCTTTTTCATATTGTGTACAGACTTAGAGTTTAGCATCTCAATACTTGATGGAAAATACACGTTCCATGTTATGCCTATGATGTCTGATATTTAGACTAATAGTGTGGGTAAACTGAACTGCCTATGTTGCAAGGTAATAAACTTCTCTTCTGGAGGTTTAACAACCTAAGTTTGCAGATCAAAAATTGGAGAAAAAGAAAGGCTGCAAGGTCAGCCAACATTTTGGCCCTAGCCTAAAAAAATAAAAATAAAAAACAAAATAATTGCGGGGGCCAGGGAGATGGCTCAGTGGAATAAGCACTTTCCTGGCAGGCACAAGGGCTTGAATTCAGTCCCCATTCCGCAAAAAAAAAAAAAAAAAAAAAAAAATCACTAAAACCTTAGGACCTTTACATCTTTTCATTATTGCTTTGAATAATGACTATTTACTTCCTTACATGTGTATAATGCTTATTCCTTCTTTTTTTATATTTATGAGGATTTCTTTTACCTGAATAATTCACGTTAATTTTATTTAGTAAAAGCTTGCTGATGAGAAATTTCCTTTTTTGTTTTTGCTTGCAAACATTTTTATTGGGCTTTTTTGTTTTTGAGACATGATCTTTCCATGCAGTTTAGGCTGGCCTTGAACTCATGGCAGTTCTCTGCCTTATAGCCTGTCAAATGCTTGGGTTATCAGTGAGTGCCATCACACCCAGCTCTTGACATTAATTTTGGGGAATATGTTTGCTGAATGTAATATTCTGTCCCCCCCCCCTTTTTATGTATTTGGTACAGGGTCTCACTGCACAGCTCGGACTTATAGTGATGTTCCTGTTTTCGGCCTCCCCAGCGCTGGGATTACAGGAATACACCACTACACCCAGACTCCGTGTGCCCAGGGGCAGGGCCCATGCAGCATGCAGTACCAGGGATTGAACCTCTGTCCTTGTGCTTGCCTAAGCAGGCCCTTAGTCCACTGAGCCTCCCTGGCCTTGCTGAGTACAAGATTCTAGGTTTTTGTTTTTTGTTTTTCTTTTCTTTTTTGGCTCTTTTACAATGCCATTCTGTTATATTCTGGTTTCTGGCGTTGAGACATCTGTTGGTCTTGTTTCTCTGACAGTTGTCTGTGACCCCTTAACCTCCCTTGCTGTTAAGACTACCTTTCTCCCCTACTTCCCTTCCTTTGGTAATTTGATTGTGGTGAGCTAGGTGGTTTTCTTTTAACCTAGCTTGGAGTTGGCAAACTACCATAAATCAGTGTTGGTTTCATTCATCAGTTTTGGAAAACCCCTCAGATATTCTTTTATCTTTCTTTTGTTACCTGGCATCTGTATGAATGACATTTCCAGCATGTCTCACATGATGTGTAACCCTTTCCTCTTCTTTCCTTTTCCCTTTTTTTACTTTTCGTTTCTTTGTACTTTTATTTGACTTTTCTATGGCTTTTATTTATTTATTTATTTTAGTACAGGATCTACAGGGTCTCACTACACAGATTGGACTTGTAGCAATCTTCCTGTTTTCCAACCTCCCAAATGCTGGGATTATAGGTGCGTGCCACCACACCCAGTCTCATTCTTTGTCTCAGTGCACCCTGTGGGTGAGGCCAGCACAGCAGCACAGCAGCCCAGATTGAACCCCAGCCCCAGCGTCTGCCTAAGTAGGTGCCTTTGGTCTGCTGAACTATTAAGTTGGCCCCAACTCTGACTTGTATTTTAGTTCACTGATCCTATATTTTGCTATGTCCAATTTGTTACATAACTAGTATTTTGAGTTCTTAACTGAATGTTATTTTTCAGTTCTAGAACACTCTTAACTCTTTATTGATCCTAATTCATTGGTGAAATATTCCATTTTTGACCAATTTTGTCATTTTACACTTTTTTTAAATTTAAGAGTTATTTGAAGTAATTGTTATTGTATTTCAGCTCTGATGTTCTCGTCTAGTCCATCTCCCCAACCAACCAGGGATTGAACTCAAACCCTTGTGCTTGCCAGGGAAGCACTTATTCTGTTGAGCCATCTCCCCAGCCTCTCTAGTTTTCTTTTATAGATCATATTTTCCTGAACCTTTGCATGCTTAGTAAGCTTTATCATGTGCCAGATTTTGTATTTCAAAGAACCATGGAGACTCTAGGTAGTGTTACCTTCCCGATAAGGTTCCTCAGATGAATGAAGAGCTCATTAACCTCCAACCAGCAGGGATTGTTTGGTTTTTCTATTATTTATTTATTTATTTATTTTGTATTTTAGGGAAGGGTCTGCAGGGTGTCCAGGGTCTCACTACTAGATCAGATTCTAGTGATCTGACTGGTTTTTTTTTTATTTTTTTATTTTTTTATTTTTTTTGTCTTTTTGAGACAGGGTCTCACTATGCAGTTCAGGCTGGCCTTAAGCTCACTTTATAGCTCAGGCTGGCCTCGAACTCACAACAATCCTCCTGCCTCAGCCTCCCAAGTGCTGGGATTACAGGCCTGCGCCACCCGCCTGGTTTAATCTGACTGTTTACAGCCTCCCAAGGGCTGGGATTACAAGCTTGGGTCACCACGCCCAGTCTCAATTGCCCTCTCAGCATGTCCTGGGGACAGGGCCAGCACATCAGGCCAGGGGATTGAAACCCAAGCCTCTGTGTCTGCTTGCAGGTGGTTTTCCTTTTATGTTAAGGTTTTTAAAAATTCACTTTTCCTGTCTTCCTCCCCTTCTCTCCCTTCTCCCCTGTTTTCCCTTTCCCTCCCCTCTACTTTTGTTCTTTCTTTTTTTTGGTGAGGGCAAAACCAGGGATTGAACTCAGGTCCTTGAACTTGCCAGACAAGTATTTATTCTACTGTGCTATCTCCCCCCCACTTTCTTGCATTTTGCTTTCTAATTTGAGAGCCTGACAATCAAATGTTTTTGTAGGAATATTGACATACAGTTCTGTAAGTGCTCTTTAATCTGCCTGTTGCAGAGCTTTGGAATCTTGACAGTTATGGACTGGCCATCCAGCTCAGTGGATCAGAGCACCTGCTTATGCAGATGTAGGGATCGATCCTTGGCCTCTGCGCCAGCCCTGCCCCCCAGAGGCACTCTAAAACAGCAATGGAGACTGAGCCTGGTGGTGCATGCCTGTAATCCTAGCACTTGGGAGGCTGAAAATAGGAGAATCACTGCAAGTCTGATCTGTGTAGTGAGACCCTGTAGACCCTGTACTAAATACACTAAAAAGAAAAGAAATCTGACATATTTTTGATTCAGAACTCCCAAGGTACAGAAAGATCGTGTCTCATTCCAATCCTGACTCCTTGACATCAAGAAAACCTCAGTTTTCACTTTAGTCCTTTTTAAGGGCCCACCCACCATGCAAAACCTCCTAAAATAAACCTTTTGTATAAAAGCAGAGTATAGAACAGATGAAGTTATTGATATGATTAGAGCAGGAGTCTTTTACTTATTCAGTCGGTATTTTGTAACCTTGACAGTGCTAATGTAATTTTTTTTTTTTTTGAGGCAAACAAAATGTAAGGCTGACCTTAAACTTGTGGTGATCATCCTGCCTCAGCCTCCTGAGCAGTTGGGATTGTAGGAGTGTATCAAGCCTGGCCTGACAATTTAACTCCAAGAGAACTTACTGTATATTCTTTGTTAGAAAGTACATGTCATTAAAGATTTTTTTTTTTTTTTTGCAGAACCAGGGATTGAACTCAGGCCCTTTTATTCTGCTGAGCTATCACCCCAGCCCTATGAACATATTTTAAAGGATTAATTTTGGGGGAAGGTTGTATTTCAGTATTGCAATTCTGTTTTGAATCAGAGAGGTAGAGGGCCAGCCAAAAAGCTCAGCAGATTGAAGCATCTGCTTAGGCATAGTGCAGCAGCCAGGATTAGATGCCCAGCATGTCATGAGAGCCCTGCCCACAACACATGCTGAGACAGTGATTGAGACTGGGCGTAGCGGCACGAACCTGTAATCGCAGGGATTGGGAGGCTGAAAACAGAATCACTATGAGGCCAGTCTATGTAGTAAGACCCTGTACCAAATACAAAAAAAAAAAAAAAAAAAGAGTATACTGTGTTCAGCACATGTACATGTAATTCTCTATTTTCTAAGGAGTCTGTGTTTCTCCATTTGAAAGAGGTTCTCTCTGAACAAGAAATGAAATGTTTATGCCAGATGTGGTGATGCAAGCCTATAATTTCAGCACTCTGGAGGCTGAGGCAGGAGGATTGCTGTGAGTTCGAGATGAGCTTGGTGTACATAGTGAGTTCGAGGCCAGCCTGAACTGACTGCAAAGTGAGACCCTATCTCAAAAAAAAGAAGGAAAAGAAGAAGAAAAAAATGGAATGTTTTGGTGCTCTAAATTCAAGTAATAGTGTTTCTGTTAAAATAATTTTTCAAATAGGTTAAACTCATTCAAAATGATTTTGTAGCCTTTGATACTATTTAAGTTTGGTTTTATACTGCATGTTTCTGGAAACATTTCATTTTGGGTAGTGCTGTGTATCAAGCCCAGAGTTTTCACATATGCTAAGCACACACTCTACACTGAGCTGTATATCTCTGGGCCTGCACATTAAAGTTTGAATGAGAAAAATAAAAAATAAAAAATAAAGTTTGAATGAGGACTTGGTAGTGTCCTTATGCCTGAAGTCATTATGATGTGTTTCCGTAGTTATGGAATTGCTGTCCAGAAGAGATAGTTTTGTAGTTTTCACCAATGAAGCTCCAAACTCTGTGTGTGTGTGTGTGTATCTTTTTTATCATACACACATGTAAAATATAACCTACTGAGGGTCCTTTTTTTTTGTATTTTAGGGCCGGGTGTTCAGGGTCTTACTACTAGACTGGACTTGTAGTGATCCGCCTGTTCACAGCCTCCCAAGAGCTGGGATTATAGGTGCACACCACCTTTTTTCTTTTTTCTTGGTACCAAGAATTGAACTGAAAACCCTGCACTTGACCAGACAGGTGCTTATTCTACTGAGCTATCTCCCTGGCCTGCCTACCAAGGGTCTTACAGATAATGATGTTTCAAACTGAAATTCAGACTTTATCTCTAAAATAATGTTTGTTTTTTTTTTTTTAACTTAAACTCGATAAAGGTATACAAGTATCCTAGTTATTACAAAACCTTTTAAATTTCTTGTATTTTTAGGGCTGACCAGATAGCTTAGCAGACTAGAATGCCTGCTTAGGCACATCACAGAGGCCAGGGTTCAATCCTCAGCATGCTGTGCCTGCCCCACCCCCAGGGCACCCTGAGACAGTGATTGAGACTGGGTGTGGTGGCATGCACCTGTAATCCCAGAACTTGAGAGGCTGAAAACAGGAGGAACCTGAGTCTGATCTGTTTAGTGAGACCCTGTGGACCTTGTACTAAATACATAAATAAATAAATTGCATGGATTTTTTTTTAAATGAATAGATGAACTGTAGTATAAATGTATCATCAAAAGTGCTCTTTCTCGGGACTGGAGAGATGGCTCAGTAGAATAAGCACTTCCCTGGCAAGCGCAAGGGCCTGAGTTCAATCCCCGGTTCTGCCAAAAAAACCCCCAAAAAACAGTGCTCTTTCTCATTAAGGAAATTTTAACAATGAGGCCCACAAAATTCAAAGACCCAATTCAAAAATGGGCATCTGAGATAAACTTCTCAACTTCTCAGGTGAAGAAGTACAAATGGCAAATAAATATATGGAAAATGTTCAGTATCATTGGGCATTTGAGAAATGCAAATTAAAACAGTACTGAGATTCCAGCTTATCCCAGAAAGAATGGTTATCATAAAAATCAATAACAAATCATGACAGGGCTTTGGGGAAAAAAGAAACCCTTCTCCATTGCTGGTTGGCCTGTAGACTGGTACAACTACTGAAAATGGGTGGAGACTACTCAAAAAACTAGATTTAGAGGGTCTATTCCACCCAACTGTTCCCATTTTCACAGAAGAACTGAAAACATCATCCAACAGCAATATTTGTGTATCCATGTTTATATCAGTGTAATTTGTCATAGCTTAATCTTGGAAACAACCCAAATGCCATCAACTGAAGAATAGATAAAAAGATGTGATGTTTTATAGAATGGAGGTACTATTCAACTATAAAGAAAGAAACTCAAGGCTTTTATAGGTAAATGGATACAACTAGGTACCATACTAAGTGAAATAAAACAGGCACAGATGTATTGTTTCCCTTGTGTAAGAAACTGAAAGTGTAAATATGATTCAGAAGGGACAATAGATATTGTGAAAGGGACAGAAATTGCTCAAAAGGAAAGAACCAACTGTGATGAAAAGGAGAAAAAGGGGGCAGAAGAAAAAAATTATATAGCTAAGATAAGTATACTACTCACTTTTATTCATTGAAAGGAACAGTGCTTATGTTGTATGATCAGTTTTGCTTGCCTATGTCTAATCGAAGCAACAACTTTGAAGATAGCAGTGTGCAGTGGAATAATATTGTTAATTTCCTGTCATGTTTTGAAATTCAGTATGGTTTTTATTTCTTTAAAATAAAAATATGTTCTTTATATTACATCCTTGTTTTCATTTTTATTTTTATAGAGCTGGAAATACTTAACTCTCAACAAATGAATTCTTCACTTGAATTTTGCTGCATTCCTGTGCCACCTCCTCCTTTAGAAAACTGATCTTAAACAGGTACAATTATGACTTTTAACTTTATAAATTTCTCTTGTAGTTAGATATTGGTAGTTTTGGTAGTCCTTGGAGACTTCATTTGTTACAGAGTTTTTTCTGAAAATGTCATATGCATCTGTTTGACTGTGTATCAATCTGCTTCATCCATCTGCCTTTTTCTATATGTGTATGTGAGCATACAGGTAGGGGTGTGAGGGGGGTGTGTATGGGTGTGGGTATGTGTTTTGTCTTTTTGAGACAGGATTTTGCTATGCAGTTCTGATTTTTTTTTTTTTTTTTTTTTTTTTTTTTTTTTTTTTTTTTTTTTTTTTTTTTTTTTTTTTTTTTTTTTTTTTTTGTCTTTTTGAGACAGGGTCTCACTATGCAGTTCAGGCTGGCCTTAAGCTCACTTTGTAGCTCAGGCTGGTCTGAACTCACAACAATCCTCCTGCCTCAGCCTCCCAATTGCTGGGATTACAGGCATGTGCCACCACGCCCGGCTTCTGGTTGGTCTTGAACTCATTTTGTAACCAAGGCTGGCTTCAAACTCTCACTGATCCTTTGCCTTAGCCTCCCAAGTGTTGAGATTACAAATGTATGCCACCACACCCAGCTACATGTGTTTTGAAATGTAGTCTTGTTCTGTAGCCCAGGCTGGCCGCAAACCTCTCTTGTTTCAGCCTCTGGAGTTCTGGGATGATAGATAATGCACCATTGTGGCCAGCCAATCATATCTTAATTATTGCCCTTACTAGTTATATTTTTAAAAATTTGTTGCTTAAATGTACTTTTACTGAATCATTAATCTTATTCAGCCTGATTGCACTGTCTGGCAGCATCTCAAATCAGTGCCATCCAATAGAACCTTCGTGATTGTAGCTCTTTTTAGGGGGGCTGTCAGGTGTGGAAATTGAGCTCCCTATAGCTGCTGCCAGGTACTTAACATGTGGGTAAGGCAGCCAGGGAGTTGGATACTTGAGTTTTATTTATTTTTTAAAAAATTTTTTTGACTTCTCTTTCCACTGTTTATTTTTTATGTATAATATATATAAAACTAAAAGAAAAATATTGAGTCCAGGTATGGTGGTGCATGCCTGTAATCCCAGTGCTGGGGAGACTGAAAACAGAAGGGTCACTACAAGTCCAAGCTGTACAGTGAGACCCTATAAAAAATACATAAATAAAAAAATTGTTTAAAAAAGTAAAATATCCCCAAATCTATTGTTGCTCTCTCCCAATACCCTCCACAAACCCACTGAGAAACATCTGGAGCCAGGTATGTGGCAGAGTGGGCAGCAGCAGGGGTGTCTGTCACACTCTCCAGCCCAGGGAAAACCTGGAAGATGTTGGGAAGCGAAGACAGGACAGGGATGCATAGAGCTGGGCCACAGCAAGTAAGAAGTGGTCTCCTCAAAGTGTTGTAGGAAGTTGCCAGAAGGGCCACTAATACCACAGTTGGCCTCACCTGTGCTGGTCAAAATGTCTGCTGGATACAGGTGTGACTGTGCTGCCTTCAAAGCAAGCCGGCCTAAGAAGCAGGTGAGCGGAGGGCTCAAGTGTGCAGCTTGTGCTAGGGAGGAGAACTCACTGCAAATCCAGCCATCTCCTCTTTCGTGCCTTCACTTGTCTTGTGTCAGTTTGCTGTAGAGGAGGCTTTTGGTCATAGCCAGAGTAGATTTGGGGATGATTTTCTTTTCTTTTGGTTTTATGTATTTTGTACATTAATAATAAATGGTAGAAAGAAGAATAGCTTAGGAAATGTATTCCTTTACCCACTGCCATTGAGAAATAACAAACTCAGGTGGGCTATCTCTTTGGTATAGCTGATCCTGCTAGAAGCATTCTCTGTAAGAGCTGAAGCACTCTCCAGGGTAACTGGCTTGAGGCTGTTAGGCCTTAGGACCGTGCTCAAAAGGGGCAGGGGCATAGAATATATTTGCTCCTGAAGTAAAACCAGCAGAGCCACCTTCCCGGCCGTCTTTGTCCTCTCCTGACTGAAAGGAAATAACATAAAGTTTAATTTTCATTAAGTATCCACATGTATCTAGTAGTCACTGCATCAGACAATGGTGCTTTAATTTTTCCTTAGAAATTTGGTGTTTAAGGGCTGGCCAGATAGCTCAGTGGACTAAAGCGCCTGCTTAGGCAGAGTGAAGAGGCCAGGGTTCAATCCCTGGTGTACTGTGCTGAGCCAGCCCCACCCCTGGGCACAGTGATTGAGACAGTGATTGAGACTGGGTATGGGGACGTGCACATATAGTCCGGTACTTGGGAGGCAGAAAACAGGAGGATCACTACGAGTCAAATCTGCGTAGTGGGACCCTGTAGACCCTGTAGTAAATACATTTAAAAAAAAAAAAATGGTGTTTATGTAACAGCCCATCACAATTTATTTATTTATTTACCTATTTATTTGCGGAACTGGGGATTGAACCCAAGCCCTTGCACTTGCCAGGGAAGCGCTTATTCCACTGAGCCATCTCCCCAGCCCCTCCTATCACAATTTAAATTTGGCATATAATTTGAAATGCCTCCATAGCTGTTGACCAAGTTTGAAATTTTACAGGAACAAAACCATTGATACCTATGATTTCAGCAGCTCAAAAGACAGAGAAAGAGAAGGGTTGACCACAAGTTCAAGGCCATTCTGGGCAATGAAGTAAGACCCTGCCTTAAAATAGACTCCTTTTTTTAGTCCCAGAGAATGAACTCAGGACCTTATGCTTGCTAAGGACCTTATGCCACTGAGCTATCTTCGCAACACACTGCCTTAAAATAAAAAGAACTAGAGATGTTTATCCAATAATTTGGATGCCCTAGAAACTCTCAAGACTGGTTTGTTTTGCTGTTTAATACTTAGCATGTGACTGATACCTAATAACTATTATGGAAAGAATAATTAATTTTTGTACTAACATCTGCAGTAAAAATGCTTCCCAAATTGTCTAAAATATTAAATAATTGTATTTCTAAAGTAATACTAGTAGCTAACATCCATGGGGAACTACTGTTGTACCTGTCACTTTTCTAAGAACTTAGGGGTCTTTATTTAATCTTTTTTTTTGTCTTTTTGAGACAGGGTCTCACTATGCAGTTCAGGCTGGCCTTAAACTCACTTTGTAGCTCAGGCTGGTCTCGAACTCACAACAATCCTCCTGCCTCAGCCTCCCAAGTGCTGGGATTACAGGCCTGTGCCACCACGCCCGGCTCTATTTGATCTTTAAAAATAAGTGTTTGTCTCCTGGGTATGTTGGCACATGCCTATAAAGCACTGAGAAGGCTGAAGCAGGAGGATCACTGAGTTCAAGGCAGCATGGGTTGCCTACTGAGTCCAAGAACAGCCTAAACTGCACAGCAAGACTCTTGTCTCAAGAAAAGCAATTAATTAATTGAAACAACCTTTGCCAAAACAACAAATACTTATTCCATTTTATAAATGAGGTTTTAGAAGTTACTGAGTAGTTAAATGTCTTTCCTAAAGACGTAGATCATGGAGCTAAAATCCATTCTCTTTGACCTTATACCGTATTGCCATTTAACATTCTGATTCTGTGTGAAGTGATAGTCCTTGAAAAACATAGGCGCTATCAGCTGAGGCATGTTCCTAACCCAATAAGTAATGGAGAGTTTAGCATACTTGGATAAGAGCTGTGAGTTTGCTACCTGACAAGTGACTCTGCCCTCCTTTGGCCATGTTCCCAGAGCTTATTTTATTCATTATGTTGTCATTAAGTGGCCAACAAAGGATGCATATGTATGGGCTTAAAGGAGCTGATCATTTTGATAGCCTGTTCACTCTTCATTCTAGAAGGGAGGCAGTGTGTGTCTGGATTGAACTGCATGCCCGAACATGAGCTTCATTTCTTACTTTTAACTACAGTCTTCAGGGCCTAGGAGATGGCTCATAGAATAAGTGCTTCCCTGGCAAGCGCAAGGGCCTGAGTTCAAATCCTCGTTCTGCAAAAAAAAAAAAAAAAAATACAGTCTTCAGGGCTGGCCACATAGCTTAGCAGATTAAAGAGCCTACTTAGGCAGACACAGGGACTGGGGTTCAGTCCCCAGCATGCCATGCCATTCCTACCCCTGGGACACGCTGAGACAGTGATTGAGACTGCAAATGGTGGCGCCCACCTATAATCCCAGCGCTTGGGAGGCTGGAGGATTACTACAAGTCCAATCTGAGTAGTGAGACCTTGTAGATCCTGGTCTAAATACATTTAATTAAAAAAATAAATACAGTCTTCACATAGCAGGTGATGGAATAGATGTACAGTGCAACCGAAGATGTGATCTTCAGAATTATGTATTGTCTGCTTAGATAAAAAGCTTTATAGCATGTTCTGTTATTACCTCCAGATGCTAAAAGAGATTGAGCCTAATTAAAATTTCTCCGTAGGAGCTGGCAAGATAGCTCAGCTTAGGCAAGCACACAGGGACCTTGTTTCAATCCTCAGCACCAGGTTACACTAGCCCCGCCCCCAGGGAGGGCTGGTCTAGCCACAGTAAGTAAATAAGTAAATAAATAAGTCAGATTTCTGTATAACTATTACTATGCTATTTCTCAAATACTTTTAGGCTTTCTTAACTTACTGTAGAAAATTGAAGCCCACAGTTCTTCGTCTCAGGATGTAAGCCATAAGGTGTGATTTATTCATTCAGCAACCCTAAGAATCAGTTGTCTACCCAGGTGCTGTAGTATGCATGTTTGCTGGACTGCACAGGGTGAACAACACAGAAATGGGCTTTGTTCTTGTGGCATTTACAGTCAGATAGGGAGATGGACAGCCAATAAGTAATAAGTTCTGATAAGCAAGTTACAAAATCCGGTTGGCACGAAGAATACTAAGGAAGGGAGAGTTGGCCGGTGTTTCCTAAGGTGATTGGGGGAGAGAGACTGAGGCTTCAGAGGTCAGGAGCAGGACAGGGTTTCAGACTGAGCACACAGCTTTCCTAAGACAGTCAGTGAAGAGAGGACAGCCAAAGACAGGAAGCCAGGAGGAGAGAGGTAGAAGCAGGGGCAGATTACACAGTGCTTTTTTCCAGCCATAGGTCTGATTGATTGATTAATTGATTGATCATTTTTTAGTCCTCTTGAAACAGTATTTCACTCTGCAGTTCAAGGTGTCCTCGGACTCACTTTGTAGTTTAGGCTGGCTATGAACTCACAGCACTCCTCCTGCCTTAGCCTCTGTGCTGGGATTATAGATATATGCTCCCTATTCCATAATGGGGTTGAACCCATGGGTGTTAGGCAGGCTAGACAAGCACTCAACCACTGGACTCTACTCCATGCAGTAAGTGTTAAAGCAAGTCCAGTTTCTACCACTGAAATTTGTGTAGGTCACTCAGCCTCTTTGCACTTTAGTTTTCTTAACTGTTAGGCAAAATAACAAGCTACTACTCACTAATGTGAAGATTAGTTATATAATATGGCAAAATAGTGTTCATCTTGTATAGTAGTTAAGAATTAAGTATATAGTAACTGTATGAAGTGGGCACCGTTGGTTAGGCCTGATTTTGAAATGAAAAAAATGAGGCTTAGAGGGTTTAAGAATAGCTCCAAATGACAGGAAGAACATTTAAACACTCTTAGTTCCTGCAACCCCTGCACTCTGGGAGGCTGAGATAGGAGAATCACAAGGACTAGCCCAGCCTGAGCAGCTTCACATCTCAGCAAGACCCTGTCTCTGGGGCTGGAGCTCAGTGCACAAGCCCTGAATTCAGGCTGTATACTGTACCACTCAGTGGTCTCCAAATTGCATGTAGCCCATAGTTTTTGAATCCAGATTCTCTCAGCCTTTGGAGAGCTGGGATTACAGATGTGTGACTCCTGAAAGTGGCTTTTATCTTAGAAATCTGAAGCCTTAACCAAGCAAAACACTGTAAAATTCATTGTGCTGCGTCTTTGTAGTGTCTTTTTTGAGTACTTCACAACACTGCATTAATATTTTAGTGAGATACTTTCTAGAATATCTTTTTTTTCTTCTTCTGTATTTAGGATAGGGTGTGCAGAGTCTCACTATGTAGATCAGACTTGTAGTGATCCTCCTGTTTTTAGCCTCCCAAGTGCTGGGATTACAGGCTTGTACCACCATGACCAGTCTCAATCACCACCGCAGCGTCTCAGGAAACCCCACGGGGGGCCAGCACAACACTCCAGGGATTGAACCCCAGCCGCTGCGCTCTGCCAAAGCAGGCACTTTAGTCCGCTGAGTCTCCAAAATATCTTGAGTCTTACTTTTTCATTAGTTTTATAAGTTTTATGGAAGTACTGTTAAAATTTTTATAGGGCCAGAGATACAGCTCAGCAGCACAAGCAAGCATGTGTCTGACAAGTGCAAGGTCCTGAGTTCGGTTCCCAATACCAAAAAATAGAATTATAATTAGTAGCTTTTCAGGATTTTTAACTTGTAGGGTTATGGCAGAGCTAATGTTATAATGACTTACAGCGTGTGTGTGTGTGTTGTGTGTGTGTGTGTGTGTGTGTGTGTGGTCTTCATACTATTAGGGAAGTTTTTCGCTGGATGAAAATGAAATGTCCTTTACCTCATAGCCAAGTGAGCTCTCTGAAGGGTGAACTTCATGACCCATGTGCTTGTTATACTTCTCACCGTGCCCTAAGTTAGCCTTTGTCTGCCATGGGGCTGACCCCACCTACTTCCCTACTTCCCTACTGCAGCCCTGGCTGCTGGCCCTTTGTGCTCCAGAGCACTTGGATCTTCTTTTCAGATCCTACAAATTTCTGTGTTCTTCTCTTCCCTTAAACCCTTGCTTCCCCATATCTCAGCTGATGTGTTATGTCAGGGAATCCTTTTTGATTCCTTGGTCACCTTTTGGTTCCTTTGTTTTGTGCTTTTCCTTCTGACTCTTTATCTCTTAGAGTTTGACCTCGGGCATCACCACCACCGAAGGCAGGAAGGACGGGTAGACGGTCTGTGGTGTCCTGCACTGTGCGAATGCTTAGTTAGAGTAGGTCTGCATCTGGATTTTTCCACCATTACGTTTCCATCCTTGTCGTAATGTCTGGAGGAGATTTGGTGCTTAAGAGGTGTCCATGGGATGAAGCAGTAAATTCTTTACTCATTTCCTCCATTGCTTTTTGGGCATTTCCTAATTGGGTTCTGGGAAACTTCTAGGGGAAGCTCCTTTTTAACACCTAAACTGTTGTTCAAAACTGGGAGTTACACGATACGAACCCATGATTATTAGCTTACCTTTTATTATTTTTTATTTGTTGTTGTTGTGGGGATTGAACCTAGAACCTCACAGATGCTAGACAAGTATTCTATCACTGATCTACATCCTCAGGCCTTGTAATTCAAACCTTTTAATTAGGTATTACTTTCAATAGTACACACTAATCATAGTTAAGTCATGCAGTCTATTTTTAAGGAAGAAGTAGAGATTTACAGAGTATTTAATACCACTTAACTAAAT
>PVKA01008644.1:54844-72242 GCA_004027165.1 Ctenomys sociabilis
CACAGATCAGCAGTCCACAATAGAAGCAGGTTATCCACAGAAGTTGTTGACTTGAGCCATTCACACCTCATTATATTAATATAACTTTACTTTATATACTTCCATTTTTATACTTTTCTGCTGGACGGTTAAGACCAAGTTAAAGCAAGACCTGTATAACAAAAAATGTAACTTTTGTATCAGATAAGGTCAGTCAGGTACCCTCAGGGTTTATCCTGTAACCCTGTACCACTCTTTGTAGATCCCTTGTCAGTGTCAGCCTTGTGGATGAGTCACAGACATTGCTTGACCAATTTGCTCTCTGTGGAAGCCTGAGAGAAAGTTTTCTCTCCATGTGACTCTCCTTAGGCACACTATACATCATGGATCACATTCCCCTGTGGCCCCATAATTTCCTTGATCAGAAAATTTGGGGCACTACTGAGTTACATGATGTTACAGTACAAATTCTCCTGTGTCCTGAGTCTTCACTGACCTTGAAAGGCTAGGGTCAAAATGTTGGCGGACCTTGCAGCCTTTCTTTTTCTCCAATTTTTGATCTGCAAACTTAGGTTGTTAACCCTCCAGAAGAGAAGTTTATTATTGCCCTACAACATATGCAATTCAGTTTACCACACTATTAGTCTGAATATCAAACATCATAGGCATAACATGGAACGTGTTTTTTCCATCAAGTATTGAGATACTGTACTCTAAGTCCATACACAATATAAAGAAGAAAAAAAAATTAAAAATAGGAATGAACACTTACATATATTTACATAGATATTTAGAAATCCACCCATATACAGCATAGTAGCATTGTAGCATGACTGTTTTGTGACATTTTTTTGTCTTATTTTTCATTTGCTATCCTTTAAAAAAGGGCAGTATAGTAATAGCTGGTATGTCATGACAAGATACATATTTACAAGACCAGAATGGCAGGCATTTGGAGTATGACCCTTCTATTACACATCGTTAAATTCAGTGCAGTTGCTTGGTTCACAGGTATCACCATATATAGTTAGTTGAGGTGAGAATCCTACCTGTAAACTGCTAGTTTCAAAAATCTCCTGATGTTTCTCAGGATCACTGTCTTACACCCATCTAGTGTGTATAACTGAATGGTCTTGCCTCTGTCATGTTTCTCAGCATTTCTCCTTGCCCTCTCATTATCTAATACTCAAGTTCTTGTTTTCCTTTTAATTGTGTTATACATTCCTATTTGCAGTTCTTTTGAGTTATACTAGGGAGACTATACAGTATTTGCACATGTGGGTCTGGTTTATTTTGCTTATAAGTATGTCTTCAAATGGCATCCACTTCAATATGAAGGCTTCGAGTTTATCATTCATTACAGCTGAGTAATACTCCATTGTATAAAAATACCACATCTTTTTCAGTCATTCCTCATGTGACAGGCATCTTGGTTGTTTCCAAGATTTGGCTATCACAAATTATGCTGCTGTAAACATATGTACACATATATCCCTATGATATGACATTTTCAGTTCCTCTGGGAAAATTCCCAGTAGGGGGATTGCTGGCTTGAATGGAATTTCCAGTCCTAGTTTCTTAAGGAGGCTCCACACTGATTTCCATAATGGTTGCACCAGTATACATTCCCACCAGCAGTGGAGAAGGGTTCCCTTTTCCCACAACCTCTCCAACATTTGTTGTTGGTTGATTTGTTGATGATAGCCATTCTTTCTGTGAGATGGTATCTCTGTGCTGTTTTAATTTACATTTCATGGATGACTAGTGATGTGGAGCATTTATTATTATTATTATTATTTATTATTTGCTTTAAGTTCGTCCTCTGAGAAGTGTGTGCTCATCTCAGTTGCCCATTTCTGGATTGGGTCTTTAAATTTAAGGGCCCTGATATTTTTTAGTTCTTTATAAATTCTAGAGAGCAGAACCTTGTCTGAGTTCTTATGAGTTAAGATTTTTTCAAAATTTATGGGTTGTCTTTTCACTTTGATGGTAATTTCTTTTGACGTGCAAAAACTTCTCAATGGCAGGTGGTCCCAGTTGTTAATTCTTTTAAGCATTTCCCTTGCAAATACATGTTTGTTCATGAACTTTTTGCCTACCCCTATGTCTTCAAGAGTTTCTCCTACTTTCTCTTCGGGAGATTGTGTGTCTGTTTTAATATTAAGATCTTTAATCCATTTTTTCTTGCAGCATATTTCTGGATGTTTTGTAATCTTAGTTATGACTCATGAGTATCATATGCAAATCTTTCTTGGTCAGAAGAACTCCATTCTCTAAATAAATGAGTATGTATGTTCCCTACTTCTTGTTTTGCCTTATTTTAATATCTAAGCCTTGCTGATTAAGACTTGTTTCATGTTTTCCCATTAGATTGTAAACTCTTTAAGGGCAGTGGTCATGTAATGTACATTTGTTACTTCCCTAGAATCTAGTGTTTGTCATGTGTATAATAAACAGACAATAAATGCTGATCAGGCTGAAAGGGGCTGGAAGACCCCTTGCCTGGTGTGTGTGAGGCCCTATTATCGTGAGATGGTCCCCAGCCCCAGTTTTGTTTGTTGTAAACAAACAAAACAAATTATGAAAAGATTCAAAAATTTTCTTATTTTCATTAGGACTCACTAATGTATAAAAAGGATCTCTTTTTAACACTTTGAAAGTAGTCATCACTTGCTGTTGTGGTACATCATGACACTAACATTGTGACCTTAGAGTCATGCTGACACGTGGTGAAAGCACAGTCTGAGAGAGCCGAGCTTGAGACCCAGCACTCATTGGATCAGGTTGCTGCAGGTGTGGTTCTGCATCCTTTGCCCTGTCTTGTCAGCAGGTTCTAAATATGTATTCAGACTTTGGAGAAACAGAATCTTTCTGTAGAATCTGTAGAACAGAATTTTTGTAGAATCTTTAAGAAGTTCTGGACTTTACTAGTAGAAAGAAGGAGGCTCCCTTAGTCCTGATTTTGTTACATTCTGAAACAGTCACTGTATAATTTAGTTAGTATGCTGTTATTTCATAAATGGTCATGTGTCATATTTAGTATAAATGAAACTTGTGATGATCTTACAATATTGCTTTAAAGACTGTAAAAGTCATTAAGAATGTATATTTCATAGAAGTTTAATATATATCTTGGCCAACATATGTGACGATTTCAGATTAATCTGTAGACAAACAGTCTTGCTTTACTTTTGTTTCTCCTCCTAGAATCCTTGGTCACATGAACAGTTCTTCCTTGTCTAGGGGTCTTCCAAACTGGAACCCAACTTTTCATGATTTGAACGCTGACTCAGTATTGCCAAATCTCTGGGGTTCATTATGACATTCTTTCCCTTGCACGTGTTCTTAGCTTCTTTTCCTGTTTTATTATCTTCCCCATCTGTGTCTTGATTCCCTTAATTTTGTGCTGCAGCAAAATGGCCGCACTGGATGAAACCAGCCATCTATGCTCACTTAATACCTGTGCCTGAGTAGCTAAACATGCCCAGAAAAACAAATGTGTTGTCTCCTATCTTAAGTTTAGGGCTACAGGCCTCAGAGGGACATTCAGTACACAGCCTGGTTGCATCATTTTGCTTCCTAGGTGTGCTGTGCTGCTGTTAGCTTCATACCTTCTCTGCTCCTATCCCTTTTTGTTCGTTTGTTTTTGTTCTGTTTTTTTTGTCCATGTTTGCAGTATACATGTTCACATTTCTTGTGTGGCGTTGGTACATGCCCATAACACCTCCTAACTCTTCTTTGTATCCCTCATCCCTTCTTTCCCACCCAGCTGCCTCTACTCTTGCCCACCTTCCCTTCATTTTCAGCTTTTTCCTAGGTTATTAAAGAAATCAAACCAGCTGAGGACAGGTGCACACCTGTAATCCCTGCAGTCTAGAGGGCTAACGCGGGAGGAGCTCAAGCTTGAGACCAGCCTGGGGAACAACTTAGTGGAAAGGCTGGAGTTTAGTTCCCAGCACTGTGAACAGAAATAGCTCAGACGTCTTTTCTACCACTCAGCCATGTCTTGGCTCAGTTTTTCCCTTTTTGTTATTCAGTGGGTGAAGGTATGCACATTTTGTTTATCATCAGCCCCTTTCTGACCCTGTTACCTGATGAATTTCATAAATTACTGCTTTCTTTCAGCCTTGGTCTACTTGTCTGCATTTTTTCAACCCACATTCTCAGGTTCTTTCTTCAGCCTGCTGCTTTCGGCTGCAGTCTTTATTAACACACCAGATACTCAGCATGTTCAGTGGACAGCATGTTTCTTCAGTCTTCACTATTTCAAAACACTGTCTGATAAATTTGGGAAAGATGTCATTATTCTTAACCTTTTTTTTTTTAATCTAAAACTAATGCCGGGCGTGGTGACACATGCCTGTAATCCTAGCACTCGAGAGGCTGAGGCAGGAGGATTATTGTGAGTTCAAGACCAGCCTGAGCTACAAAGTGAGCTGAAGGCCAGCCTGAACTGCATAGTGAGACCCTGTCTTAAAAAGACAAAAAAATTAAAATTAAAGTAAAACTAATTTTCTTTAACATTTTTATGTGGTTATACCACTTAAGAGAAGTAGATCAGAATCATTATGTTGAGAGTTTGAGACTATAGTGTCATGATATATACGCCTAGAATGAAAGGTTTTATTTTATGAGTCATATTTTATTTGGTATAGGGTCTCATTATGAAGCTTGGACTCATAGTGATTCTCCTGTTTCAGCCTCTCCAGTGCTGGGATTACAGGCATGTGCCACCTCACCTGGTTTCAGTGGCTGGCGTGGCATGCGGTACCAGGGATTGAACCTGGATTCTTGCACTTGCCAGGCAGGTGCTTAGACTGCCAAGCTATCGCCTCATCACATACGAGTCTTATTTTTTATTGGCATCTGAATGAAAGTTTCTAGATTGCAACCATGTCCAAACACTTCCCTTTAAAAACATAACAGTGTGGTGCATGCCTGTAATCCCAGCACTTGGGAGGCCAGCCTAGGCTACAACGTGAGTTCAAGGCCAGTCTGAAATGCATCGTGAATCCTTGTCTGAAAAAGAATAAAACAAACAGACCAAAATAAAAAATAGCTAATACTGAAGAAACTCAGTAGTTCTTCACTGTGCTTAATTAAATGTAGGGTCCTGTATCCTGTTGTACCACTTAGTACTGAGAAAAAGGGATTAAGGTCTTTATAGGGAAACTTAAGCCACTTGTTTTGTGGCCCATAAAATTTAGAGAACCTGATCTTTGATAAATGTTTTACTGAAAAGCATAGTGAGTAAGAGCTCTAGATACCTCTTTTTAACATATTTATGAAAGCTGCCACAACCTTTGACTCCTCAGAAGAGCTGAGTATTGCTGTAAGCATTTAAGATAGATTCGAGCTGTTGACTGTTTTCAAAAGCTTATGTTCACCATTGGTGCAGTGTGGCCAACTCTTTTTATGACTGGCCAACTGCCACCTCCATTCCATTGTAACAAATGTGGTAGGCTCCAAACACTGGCTTTATGTTGCAATACCTGAATTTAGTGTCCTCCTCTACCAGAGATTGCCTGACTGGCCTAGACTTCAGTAAGAAGAGAGCCTGCTAATTTTAAACTGTATCTTGATAGTAATTTCACATAAAGAGCTAGTATTTACTGTGTGTTTGTGGGGGGTGGTTTAAGCCTTAGGTTATTCTTCAAGAACCACACTTATCTAAATATTAACTATGCAATCAGTGTAGTTTTGTTGACTTTTGATTTTATCATTGTTAAAGTAGTGACTTAGTTCTAGAGTGTTACAGACATTTATCTCCATTTAAGCAGATTTCTAACTATTATTTTAGTCAGAAGTAAGTGTACAAATGCCATTGTTTTTTAAAGAGTTGTGTTAGATTTTAATTTGAGAACTAGCTGGGTATGGTGGCTGAGCAAAAAGACTATTAGTTTGAGGCCAACGTGGACTACATAGCCAGACCCTCTCTCAAAAAAATAAGTAATAATAATAATAATTTCTGATTAGTTTTTTATAAGCATTTAAAAGTTACAGTTTTATTCATTCTGCAGTTAACCACCAAAACCATTCAGATTGTCAGTAATTGTAACTGCTCCTTTTCTTTAAGTCTCTCATAATTCATTTTCTGTGATAGTATATGAACAGTTAGCCTGTTAAATATTAAAAGCACTATTTCTTCATACTTTGCTTCCTTTTGAAATCTTTTAAATAAACATAACTAGTGAAAATTTAAGATACAAATGTAATTAGTTTACTAGAATATATTTAAAATATTAGCTAGATTTTTGGATGCCCAAATAGAATGTATTGCAAAATATCTTCCCCTAATTATGGTCATATAGTTTAAAGTCATAGTCTCACTTGAAGATACAATATTTATTTCCAGCAAGAGCAGTGGAAATTATTTTATTACGATGGAAACTTTTAAAAATGTGTGATGGTAAGAGTTGCTAAGAAGGGGAAAGTCACTAAGTACAAATCTAGATAGTAAAAGACTATCTAATTTGGTAATATAATGTATTAAAAAGTATGGTGATATTATATGGACAAAAGTACTTGTATTAGTGGATTTGTTAGTTTAATATATGTTCTCTTTAAGAGGAGATTTGAATTCCCAAACTGTGCAGAAATTTTCATTAAGAATTTACTTTTAGGGTCGTTGAGATAGCTCAGCAGACTAAGCGCTTGCTTAGCCAAGTGCCAGGACAGGGGGTGGGGGGTTGATCTCCAGCACCACAAGCCACACCAGCCCTGCCCCAGGGCACACTGAGCTGCTACAGAGATTGCAGATGGTGGCGCATGCCTGTAATCCCAGTGCTGGAGAGGCTGGAAACAGGAGGATTACTTTGAGTCCAAGCTGCATAGTGAGACCCTGTACCAAATACGTTCAGAAAAGAATTTACTGGGGCTGGGGAGATGGCTCAGTGGAATAAGTGCTTCCCTGGCAAGCGCAAGGGCCTGAATTCAATCTCCGGTTCTGCCAAAAAAAAAGAATTTACTTTTAAAATTATTATACAGGGGCTGGGAAGATGGCTCAGTAGAATAAGCGCTTCCCTGGCAAACACAAGGGTCTGAGTTCAATCCCCGGTTCTACCAAAAAATAAATAAATAAATAAAATTATTATACAGGTTATATGTGCCTTTTAAAGAATGTAATTACAGACCCCAGAAAGGAAATAACTAATGCGATTTTTTCCCCTTGTAGCTCCTGGAGCCTGTCTGCCATCAGCTGTTTGAACTCTATCGTAGTTCTGAGGTTCGACTTAAGAGGTTCACACTACAGTTCTTGCCAGAATTGATGTGGGTTTATTTACGGCTTACAGTTAGCCGAGACAGACAGAGTAATGGGTGCATTGAAGCACTTCTGTTAGGAATTTACAATTTGGTAAGTTGAAAATAATAGTTTGGGAAATATACTGCATAAGGAGTGTTTAGAGAAAATAGACTACTGAACAATTTATTTGAACTAATTGAGTACAGAAGTAATAAGCATTTTAGAAAATAGATGAAACTGTTATTGATGGTACTGTTAATGTCTAAGGGCTTATTTCTTTAGACATGTTTTGTTTTTTTTCTTATGTGTTTTTTGGTTCTGTGAATCAAACTCTTTTGTCAAGCAAGTGTTGTATCCCTGAGCTACCTCCCTGGCCCGGGACTTATTTCTTCAAATTAGAGTAATTTGACTGATATGAATGCTGTGTAGAGCAGAGTTGAACACAGACTTAGAAATGGTACCTGCTTTTAAGACATTTCTATTCTGCTGGAAAAGACATGCTTACAGATGACCAAGCTTTATAAAGTTTGTCTGGAAAGAGGATTTCAGGGCAAAACTTAAATATTAGCTGAACTGGACTGAGTGTGGTGGCTTGTGTTTGTAATTCCTGTACTTGGGAGGCTGAGGCAGGAGGATTGTTCAAGGCCTCCTGGAACAATCCTCACACAGAGTGAGACTCAGTCTCATATATTGCTGAGTTTATGGCCCATATTTGATTGGGCCTTACAAAAAGATTTTGTGATTTTGTATTTTAGTACAGGATCTACAGGGTCTCACTATGTAGATTGGATTCATAGTAATCTGCCTAAGTTCAGCCTCCCAAGAGCTGGGACTACTGGCGTTCTCAGTTACCCTCTCAGCATGCCCCAAGGGCAGGGCCAACATGCACACCAGGGATTGAACCTTCCAGCCACTGCATCCATCTGCCTAAACAGATGCTTTAATCCACTGAGCTATTTGGCCAGTCCTTGTGGTGTTTGAGATTAGGAAGTAGGCCATAATGTTAGGAAGAAGTAATTAAAGGCAAAAACGTCAGATTGTCCTCGACAAAGGAAAGTAATTCTGTTTGAAGTACAGAAATATTTATATACAAGCTAGGGAAAATATTTCATATCAGTTTTAGAGTGTTTTTGAAGGAAAGAGTTTTAGGTTTTCCTTTATTTTAGCATTGGGAGGGCTAGGGAGATAGCTTGGCAGTCTAAGTGCCTGCCTGGAAAGGGACCGGATGGGATCACTGATACCTCATGCCGTGCCAGCCACTGAAACCAGGCATAGTGGCGCACACCTGTAATCCCAGCACTGGGGAGGCTGACATAGGAAGATCACTACAAGTCCAAACTGTGTAGTAAAACCCTGTACCAAATAAACACATAAAAGATTGTTTTTACATTATAAAAATATGCATTGTGAAAGTAATTAGACAGTTCTTAAGGGGAAAATAAATCTCCAGTATAAGATGATGAAACTCTGAAATTAGAGGTTTAATTTAATCACTGTTCTTATATTGAAAGTTAGTAAGTATATACAGCTGAGAAGAGTGGGGAGGTAGATGTGGGGTTTTCATCTAAGGAGAAGGTATCAGTTAATGGGGAGAAGTCCAGGGTCCTCTTTGGCATTTTACAGTTTTATGAATCTGAGCATGGACACAGTGGAAATGAGAGGGCAGAAAAGAAACCACCACCATTTCTATGATGCTAGGATCTTCTCTGGAGCCTGAAGGTTAGGGTGTGGGAGGTGGTAAGTGAAGGAGGGAGAACGGCTGGGTGGGGAGAGAAGCCTCTGAGGATGATGGTATGGCTCTTCCTGCTCCGCCTGCGCAGGGATCCAGGCAGCTGGTGCAGCATCTGCTCCCACACCACTACCACCACCGCCTCTGCCAAGCTGGAGTTGGACGCTTACCATAGGATGTGTGATTTTGCTGAATTGCCTAGAAGTCAGGCAGGGGTATGATTGAGAAGATACTGGCCTAAGAGATACACTTCTGATTAGCTTTGTGCTATGAAGCTCACTAGTATAAATAGCCAGTTCAAGTGTAGTTATTTTTCCTCAAGAATGTAGTTTGGTATAAAAGTTTGATTAGCAACCTCTATAAAATTGTATTTTGAGATGGGATGTTGCTATGTTGTCAGGGCTGATCTACAGCTTCTGGGCTTGAGTGGTCCTCCTGCCTCAGCCTCTTGTATAGCTGAGACTACAGGCATGCATGCTCAGTGCAGCTTGTAAATTTAGTATTTGGTAAAATATTTGATACTACATTGTTTATGAAACTTTCCTCTAAAGAATTCCTTTGTGTTTTTTGTTTTGATTTTGGAGACAGGCTCTTGCTATATAGTTGAGGCCGGCCTGAACTCACAGTGATCCTCCTGCCTCAGCCTCGGTAGTACTGGGATTATAGGCTGCGACCATTCTCAGCCTCAGGAATTCTCAAATTCCTTAGAACATCAGTATTTTGTTTTTTTCTCTTGATGTGTGTTTTAGGAGATTTGTACTGAAGTGTATGTGATTTGAAGTCTTGGGTTCTTTGTCTCTAGTACACTTTGTTAAATAGTCCACATAATAAACTTTGCTTTTATAACTTAGAGGCAATAAAGTACCAGAAAATTAAGTCTCACAATAAATATTCTACTGCCCCAAGGCTCACCCCCTCAGAGCCTTCATCCCTAAGAAGCATTTCCACCATCAGATGGCAGAAGGAGCAAGTGCGGGCATTAGGCTCACCGGTGTTCAGTTCAGAACTGGGTTCTACTGCTTACTGATGATTTTAAATAGCAGGTTGCTCAGTTCCTTGACTTCTGTGAACAGAATCACAAGTGTTAGTAGGGTTAGAAAGGATTTGAAAACTTCAGGCTGGCCTTCTGCCTCAGCCTCCCGAGTGCCAGGGTTACGAGCCACCACACCTGGCTAAAAGTAGTTTCTTTTTAAATGAAAATCTGTTGTTAGAATGAAATTAGCTACTTGGCTAACTTTCCTGTACTTCTCTTCATTCATTCATTCTTTATTTGGGGGGGTAGGACCTTTGTACTATGTTATGTCCCCATCTTTTTCTATTGTGTTACTTTTGTAATTTTTTAATGTATTTAGTACAGGGTCTATAGGGTCTTACTACACAGATCAGACTCATAGTGATCCTCCGAAGTCCTCTGATTACAGGAGAGCACCACCATGGCCAGTCTCAGTCGCTGCCTCATCGTGCCCTGGGGTGGGCCCAGCACGACACACGGGGCCTGCCTAAGCAGGCCCTGTAGTCCACTGAGCTATCTGGGTGACCTTTATTGTGTTGGGACAGATCTTGCTGTGGTTCTCAGGAATGGTTGGAGCTTTGATTTTTTGGGATTATAAGTGTGTACCATCATTCTTGGCATGGATTTTCTTTTTTCTTTTTTGGCGGAACCTGGGATTGAACTCAGGCCCTTGTAGGATTTTCTTTTAGAGCAGAAAATTTGTTTTCTATATCACTGGGTTTCCTGTAGGGCTTATTATAGACGCTTAGCAAATAGTTGCTGATAAAATGATTGAGTTTAGTGTTTTATCATTAAGCTATAATTTTATTCATTTTTTAGTGTAAAAGCATTCAGTAATGAGGTAAATTAAACAATATTTTTCAAAGCAGATTGTGTGAGAAGGTAATAGTACTTATTGTGGTCAGGTGTGGTGCATGCCTGTAATCCCAGCACTCGGGAGGCTGAGGCAGGAGGATTGTTGTGAGTTCAAGACCAGCCTGAGCTACAAAATGAGCTTAAGGCCACCCTGTCTCAAAAAGAAAAAAAAAAATAGTACTTACTGTGCTGTGTTTCTTTTTTTTTTATTTTCATTTATTCATTTATCTATTTTTGTAGTACCAGGGATTGAACTCAGGACTGCGCTTGCCAGGCAGGCACTTATTAATTATCTTTTTTTGAGACAGAGTCTCACTGTGTAGTTCAGGCTGGCCTTGAATTCACTATGTAGTCTAAGCAAACTCACTGTTGTCCTCCCAACTCAGCATGCCAGCCCCAAATGTGTGTCCATAGGCTCCTGGCTGGTTTTAATTCCTTGATATGTGTCTCTTCTCTGTGGTTCTCAGGGTAGTTGGTTTCTGTCCCTCCACCTCTCTCTGCCTTCTCTACCTACCTTTCCTTATTCCTAAACCATACTAGTTTTTCTTGTTTACACATTTCTTTTTCTTCCTTTTCTCTAGCATCTTTTGTTTGTCTCAACAGCCCAGGGGAGTTTTGTATTGCCCTTAGCAAGTTTCAGCTTTCTGTTCTCCCCAAATATATTCAAAGACAAATCAACAGAATGTGGCTTCCTTGAAAATTCAGGAGTAAAGTAAGTTTTTGGCCTAGCTTTAATCAGGCCCTTTCATCTAGCTTTAACATTCTGAAGTAAGATGGGCCAGCTTTGGTGGTAACACCTTTGACTACGGAGAAGTTGCATGATCTATCTAGGGTATTTCCTTGCCAAAATCAGAGATGTGGTGTTACTGCTTTCAAGTAATCATGCTCCCTCAGGACTCAGGGCCCCCAGAGGAGTGTCAAGCAACTCCAGTGAGGTTGGGTTTTGGTGATGGCAGCTGTCTGATTGTTGCTTCCTTTGATGCTATGCAATGGGTCCTGGTGTGCTGAGGATTGTCCTCTGGGGACCTGTCCACACCAGCATATATAGTAATTCTCAGGGTAAGGGAAGCAGGGAGAGTAGGGCGCAGAGAGGCAGCTGTGTTTGGCCCCTGGGCGTTGTGTCTGCGGGAAAGTATTTATACACAGCTGAGGGAGAGAGAAGAGGTAAAGAGCAATACTATCCTTTAACAAAGAAATAATGTACTTTAACAAAAATTATAAAGAGGGTCAGGGAGATAGTTAGCGGTATAAGCGCCTTCCTGGCAAATACAGAGTTCCAAGTTTGATCCCCAGTACTGGGAAGAAAAAAAGTTTCTTTAAAAAAAAAAAAAATCATAATAGCTCAGCAGATTAAAGCACATGCAAGCAGATAGAGGGGCCAGTTTGATCCCCAGGCCTGCCTTGCCCCCGACACATACACAACTTGTGCTGAGAGAGCAATTGAGACTGGACGTGATGGCACATGCCTGTAATCCCAGCTCTTGGGAGACAGTAAGCAGGCAAGTCACTACAAGTCCAGTATAGTAGTGAGATCCTGAACACCCTGTAGACCCTACCCTTTAAAGGGGGGGGTAGCTCAGTAGAAGGGCCTGAGTTCAGCCCTCAGTTCCGCTAAAAAAAAATCATAAAGAAAAAATTTAGATGCTCAAGAATTTTCTTGCAGCTCAGTAGAAATTGTCTAAATACCAACTCATTCTTAATTACTTGGACCTTTTTTAATTGTGTTACCTTGTAGTTTATTTCAGATAACCTTTCTTTTGTAGTCATACAAATTTCTTATTCAAGATTCTTAAATGTTTTCACCATAAAAATTAATTAGCTTGATTGTGATAATAATTTTGTTAAAATACATCAGAACATTATATTGTACTTATTTATTGTATTTTAGGGAAGAGTCTACAGGGTATTTAGGGTCTCACTACTTGATCGGATTCAGATTCATAGTGATCGACCTGTTTACAGCCTCCCAAGAGCTGGGATTACTGGCCCAACCGTTGCCTCTTGGTGCCCCAGAGGCGGGGCTGGTATGGCAGGCCTCAGGATCAAATTCCTGGCCCCTGCACCTGCTTGCAGGCACTTTAATTTGCCAAACTGTTTGGCCGGCCCTCTGTATACCATAATTTAAATTTGTCTATAATCAATAAAACTGGAGAAAACCTTTTTCTCTCTCTTTTTTTTTTTTTTTTGGCAGTACTAGGGATTGAACTCAGGACCTTGCACTTGCTAGGCAAGCACTTATTCTACTGAGCTATCTCCCCAGCCCCCCCAAAAAACATTTTGTGTTAAAACAGCATGCTGTTTGTATTTTGTAAAGTGTGGATCCCGTCTAAAACCTTTAATATTAACATGTGTTTTGCTCAGTGGTTCTTCTAGAAGGTCTGATCAACCTCCTTGTTCTTTGTGTAAATTTTATGCAACTGATTTATGTGTCTTGTTTTAGCTTTGGTTGTGGTGTTAGTGTAGAATTGTACTCACTGTCTATATGGGTTACATCTGTAAAATTTGAGAAGATGTGATAGGTATACTTTTATGTATTACTATTTCTAAAAGTATTAGTTCCTAATGCTGTATTCCATAAGTTAAAATATGTCTTATAGACCCTAGTTATTTGATTGTTTTATGATCTTTGTATACTTTTTGATTATAGGAAATTGCTGATAAAGATGGAAACAATAAGGTTTTGTCTTTCACTATCCCTTCTTTATCCAAACCTTCAATTTATCATGAGGTGAGTAACATTGCGAAGATGGGATTGTTTACAATTATGTTGAGGAAGAGCTGCAATTTTTTACAGATAAGTATTCCTTTAGTGACCTTCCGACCTGTTTCTTAAAAGTAGATTGTTTTGTTTTGTTTTACTTTGTTTTGTTTTGACTGTCTTTGAGATAGGGTTTCACTCTTTAGTTCAGGCTGCTCTCAGACTCACTTTGTAGCCCAGGCTGATCTCACGCTCTCGGTGACCCTCCTGCCTCAGCCTGCTGCGTCACCACATTCAGCCCAAAAGTAGATGATTGTTACTAGTAAAACTAAGCTGTGGTAAGAGAGGTAAAAGTAATTAATAGAATACTTTCCTCTAATTCTTGTTTATTTTTTATCCATCAGCATTTTTTTTTTCTTTTTAATGTATTTAGGACAGGGTCTACAGAGTGTATAGGGTATCACTATGTAGATCAGACTTAGAATGATTCTTCTATTTTCAGCCTCCCAAGCACTGGGATTTCAAGGGAGCACCACCACACCCAGCCTCAATTACAGTATCAGTGTGCCCTGGGGTGGGGCTAGCAAGGCATGTGGGGGATTGAGCCTGGCCGCTGTGGTCTGCCTAGGCAGGCCACTGAGCTATCTGGCTGGCCTTTCAATAAGCATTTTTAACTTTGTCAATTTTTAATGAATTTTCAAAAGTATTCTTTTTAATTTTAAGGTCTTTTATATTGCTTCAAAATAATCTCTTAGATAATTATTTTTTAAGAAAAGAATTTCAAAGAATGTTAACACTGCTGGCTTCTTTTGTCTTTTTGAGACAGAGTCTCACTTGCAGTTCAGGCTGGCATTGTGTTTCACTTTGCACCCCAGACTGGTCTTGAACTCACAAAGATCCTCCTGCCTTAGCCTCTCAAGTGCTGGAATTACAGGCCTGTGTCAGCACACCTAGCTACACTGATGTATTATATTGCATTGTAGGGGAGGGTCTACAGGGTGCTCAGGGTCTCACTACTTAAATCAGATTCACAGTGATCCCCCTATTCAGGCACACTCCACCAGGCCCTCCCAGTCTCAATTGCTGTCTCAGTGCACCCCAGGGGCAGCCCAGCACAGCAGGCCCCTGCACCGTTTGCAGGCACTTTAGTCCACTGAACTATTTGGTAGACCCTAAACTGATGTATTTAACCTGTATGAAAATCTAGTTGATATATTCTAGCTGTTCAATAACATATTTTTCCAGTGAAGGAAACAAGAACGTGTAACTGTAGAGTAGATGATGCCTATTAAGCTGAACTCTTTCTTCCTGCTCCCTAAGTAAAATCCAGTAGAGCAGCATGCTATGAATCAAATCAAGCTTGTGATTTCTAGTGGCTGCTGATACACAAAGTTGTGAAGAAAGCATTTAAAGAAACTTGCTGTAAAATTTATATCCCAGGGCCGGGGAGATAGCTCAGTAGAATAAGTGCTTGCCTGGCAAGTACAAGGTCCTGAGTTCAATCCCGGATACTAGAAAATAAATAAATAAATAAATAAATAAATAATAAAGTAAAATTCATATCCCACTTTCCTATCAACGCACAATAACCTACTTGTTTTTTTTTTGTTTTTGTTTTTTTTTTTTTGGTCTTTTTGAGAGAGGGTCTCACTATGCAGTTCAGGCTGGCCTTAAGCTTATTTTGTAGCTCAGGCTGGTCTCGAACTCACAGCAATCCTCCTGCCTCAGCCTCCCGAGTGTTAGGATTACAGGCATGTGCCACCACACCCAGCTATAATGACCTACTTGTTTCATAGCTGTGTAGCTGGTTTTCTTAATTCCCAGGAGGACTTTCTTTTGGTGATAGAAATAGACTGTCTCTTAGTTAGCCCAGACTTATTTTAGCATAGATTATTTCAGAATAATAGATTTTAATTAAGTTTTTTTATATCATGTTATGAAATAAAATGGAAGGTAGTAAAGTGCTGAGTGAGTAGATTTTTTTTCTAAATTGAGAAACATGAAATCCAGTTTTAAAGAATCCTGAACCACAGTCTCTAATGTTTGCATTGTATAATGAGAGAGGTTGTATACTGTATTCTGGTACAAACAAATTATTGATTAATTTTTAACCTTTAGTCTTTTTAGTAACTTATTCTTTCTAAATACGGAATCATTCTATAACCTTTAAATACTCAAATAGTATATTTTTTATTTTGTATATTTTACATACATAATTTCCCAAAGAAAGCTGTAGGATTTGTATAATTGAGAAATAGAAAAGGTTTTAAAAAGATGTAAAGTCTCTGAATCTGCTTTTTATTTAAACAGAATGAAATATGATTCCATGATGCAGAGGTTTACTTGATCTTAACGCTGCTGCCTCATACTGTGTCTTGTTTCTAGCCCTCAACGATTGGGTCCATGGCTTTGACAGAAGGTGCTTTGTGTCAGCATGATCTCATCAGAGTCGTTTACAGTGACCTTCATCCTCAGAGGGAAACGTTCACTGCTCAAAACCGGTAAGAATAGTGATTGTTAGGGTTGGCCAAACAGCTCAGCAGGTTAGAAGCAGGCACAGGAGCTGGGTTCCATCCCTGGCTTGCTGTGCCGGCCCCGCCCGCAGGTGCACTGAGACAGTCGTTGAGACTAGGCTTGGTGGCACACCTGTAATCCTAGCTCTTGAGAGGCTGTAGACAGGCAGATCACTGTGAGGCCATCTAGTAGTGAGACCCTGAACACCCTGCAGACCCTTCCCTAAAATGCAAAAAAAAAGTAGTGATTGTGAAATTAGGCATAGTGAGTGACTATAATTACTTCAGTTCAGTTTTGATACCAGAAGAATCCAAAAGTGGATTACTTCACACTGGGACAATGTGCTGTTTTTGGGGGGATGCCATGGGTCCAATTTGGGACCTTGGTACTTGCCAGGCAGGCAGGCACATATGCCACCAAGCTGTCTCCCCAGCAGGATCATGTGTCTTTGGAGTAGGTTGAGCATCCCTAATGAAAATCAGATATTCAGAATACTTCATGACCTGAAACTTTCAGAGTGCCAGTCTGATTCCAGCATTAGAAAATTTCACATCTGACCTCATGTGTTTGGACACAATCAAAAGGCAGTGCAGTAAGCATTGCCTAAAATTACCTTCAGGCCCTGTGCGCAAGGTGTATGTGAAACGAGTGATGTCTTTAGATTGGGTCCCATCCCTAAAATACACTGCATTATACATATAACATTTTGAAATCTAAACATTTTTCAAAATTTGAGATATTTATTGTCCCAGGCATTTTGAGTAAGAGCTCTTTGAGTCACAGTGGACTAAGCTGTCTGGTATTGGCACTGTTATGGTTGTCTTGTGCAATTGGCCAGAGTTATCCCTGTTTCTGTTGGGTCTGCGCTGACCCAGATCTCCGCGGGCAAGGAGACGCCAAGAGACAAGGGTGAGAGCTCAAAAGTTTATTGAACCACGCATGGGGCTCCGAACCTAAGGCGGTGGTTGCGAAGCCCGGAGCAGTCGTTACAGGCAGGTTTATAAAGGCAAAAACCACAAAATCAGGAGGGGCAAGCGCACTACAGAAGCTAATTGCATTGGTTAATAGGGGTTGACCTTTACATTGATTGGCTCAGCTCGGGGGGATTTTTCTGACAGAATAACATATTTCTGTAACGCTTGGGTAACCTTGGGGGAGCATCTTGTGGCCGTTAGGGGGTAAGAGGGAAACTTGAGCAAGCAGGTTACAGAAGCCAATAGCAATTGTTCCTTTGTCAGGATTGATTGAGGGCCACCTGGGGGTTGCTGAGGCTTTAGAGCAACCTTGTGGTTGCCTAGTTGCACGTAACTTTCCCAGAACATTTAGCAACAGGTGAAACAAAGGGCTAAGATGGAGCTAGTCTAGCGT
>PVKA01008645.1:0-72042 GCA_004027165.1 Ctenomys sociabilis
CAGGACTACAAGATAAACCCTGAGAAGACTTCAATGACCACATAGGAAATATAAAGTTCTTGTGTTGGTATATAAGTTTTGATCTACCTAGGTCTTAACCATCCAGCAGAAAAGTATAAAAGTATAAAAATGAAGTATACATTGTGAGCCCATAATATTAAGCTGAGCTGTGAATGGATATGGTCGACAATTTCTTTGACTAACTCCCTATGGTTGCTGGACTGTGTTGGATTGTGGCGTCGAGTTCAAGCACCTAAGTTAGTTGAATGTCAATGGAGTGCCCACTTTTGACGGTTGTAGACAGAGGAAGGGGTGTAGAAAGAAAAAATCATGATGTGTGTGTATAGACAGTGCAGTTGGGTTAGATAACGCTGTGCTTCTACATAATTCTATGAGAGGCAAGATCTGCACTAATGGTGGTTGGACAGGATATTATGTCGGCTTCTAGTACTACGGTCATCCACTAGGTCAATAATTATTGAATTTTTGATATAATTCAGGTATAAAAAATAAGATAAGTAAGCAGCTACACTCTTAATTCACTGATAAGAATTAACTAAAATAATATCTGTAAATATAATATCATGTATGCACCTTGTACAATACCAAAACGTTATGAAAACAGTTTGCAATGTAATAATTCATCGAATCTGTATGGTGAAGCTGTCTTAAGACTGTCTGAATGACGTTTGTATTTCAATAAAATAAAAATAAATAAATAAATAAAATAAAATTGTAAAAACAAGAAATAATTTCCATAATCATGGAAATTCACTAAATGAACAGAATTTTATTAAAAGAATGCAGTCTCTCTCTCCCCCTTCTCTTTTTCTCTCTTTTTGTGGATTGAATTTAGGCCTTTGTACTTTCCAGGCAAGCATTTATTCTACTGAACCATCTCCCCAGCTCCAAGATAGTCTCTTAATCTCATAAAAACTTTAAAATGCAGTTTGTAACTTTCAGGTAAACACACTTAACAAACATTCTTGAATTCTGATTCCTAAACTTCAAGATGTGATTCTTTCATGCCGGTCATTCTTACTAGAGGATGCTGTGCCTCATCTGTTACTTATTTTCAGAGTGCTCCTGCACTGTGGACTGGGTAGTAGTGTCCTAATCACTTTCAGATATTCTGCAAAGCAAACTGATTACCTTCCCATTGCTGGACTACATTCACAGGAGGTACAAAGCCAAGCTTCATAGAAACAGCTGCGTCACTCTGAATTCCTTTCCTTTTCTCTTATTGTGTGTGGCCTAGCCAAGGTCAGAAAACAAGTAATCTGAACCTACCAATTGCACTTTCTTCCTTCCTGACTGTCCTTTCAAGATGCAGGGCCCTCAGAGCCCTGTTAAAGTGATTAACATAAGACTAACCCACACTTATTTGCCAGCCTACACATCTGCGATGCAAGGTGCTGACGTCCAAGGGCATCATCTGTCTAACAAGGGATCCAAAGTAAGTAAGTCAAGAATTTCCTGTCTTCCCATATTCAGAAGCTGAAGTGGGGTTTCTGGATGACTTGCCAAAACACTTCCTCTGACAATATGGTTCTGAGAACCTTATGTTCTCATCCTGGAAGTCAGGACAGCCTCTTGAAGAAGGATGATTTTTTTTTTTTCAATTTTTAAAATCAGGACAGAAAATTTTGTTTGCAGTAAATACACTAGCTGAGACTATGCATATAATTTTTCTGTTATTAACAGTTCTTGGTAGACGATGCTTATTGTCCTAAATGCAGCAATGAAACATGCTATTAAGTTGTATTTGTTAATGAGTGTATTAAAGTTCTCACAATTTTTCCCCCTCAGACTATGAAACTAACAATTACCTTTTAAAAACCCATGATTAAAAAAAAAACCCTTTGGAAAGTGGGGGTTTAGTAATCCATCCTTCCTTAGGATGGTGAAGTCCAGCATATAGTCATCCCTTGATGTGTGTGAGACTGGTTCAGAATTTCTTCCTTCAGATATAAAAAAGTATAAATGCAAGTCACTTAACTTAAGGGCAGAGTATTTGTGCTGGACCTGGACCTACACGTATCGACTTACAACACATGCAATGTCAATGCTATGTAAATAGTGGTTTACTGCATTATTAAGGGAATATGACCAAAATAGTTAAGCACATGTTTAGTACAGATAAAATTATTTTTCCTAATGTTCTCAATCATAGGTTGTTGACTCCATGGATATGGAACCCTGGAATACAGAGATGCTACAGAATTTAGCTATACAGGTAACTTTAAAAAAGAGGTAGGCTTCATGGCATATACTCACCAGTGGCTCTGCCATAATAATGCGAATTTTACGCTCGGCTTGGGTGGTGAAATTGACAAATAAACTCTTGAGGACATACTCTCCTGGTTTGCTGTCTGGGTCCACATTGATGGGTAACATGGTTGGGGGCCCTTTCTCCTTGTGTGTGCCTGAGGCAGGTGGGACCGGAGGCTTGATGTAACCGTTGCCAACTGGAGAAGCTGAAAAACAGAATGAATGTTCTCACTGGCTGAAAATAACATCATAAATATTTAGACAGGGCCAACAAGATAGGTCAGCAGACTAAGTGCCTGCTTAGGCAAGTGCAGGGACCAGGATTCATCTTGGCACCACATACCATACCTGCCCTGCCTCTGGGCAAGCTGAGACTTGATATAGTGGCACATAGCTGTAATCCCAGTACTGGAGAGGCTGAAAACTAGGATCACTATGAGTCTGAGCTGCATAGTGAGACCCTGTACCATATACATATATACATAAATAAATAACTATTCTGATAGGGTGTGTTAAACCATAATTATAAGGATAAGAATTATAATCAAGAATGTCACACTTAGTATCCTAACCTGGTCTTATTCTTTTGAAATGGTGTTGGAATTTGTTATTTGCATTGTGTAAATGACCAAGGAGCACACTCTTCTCAGGTATGCCTTCCTTCTTGCTCACCCAAATCTTCTTCCTCTTTTACCAACTAGAGAAGCTGTTGTGCCTAGGATTGGCCCTGAACTTGAACCATACAGCTGTATTCCAAAAAAGGAACAGGAGTGTAGCTTCCCAGATATAACAAGCCATCCCTTGGCATTCACAGAGGATAATTGCAGGATCTCCACAGATATCAAAAGTCAAATTCTTTGTTGAAATGGCACAGTATTTGCCCTGAATTGCTTATGATACTTAAACAATAAAAATGCTATGGGGTTACACTTGTTACATGATATTGTTTATGGAATAATAACAAGAAAAGTATCTAAGGGCCAGCCAGATACCCAGGGGACTAAAGTGCCTGCTTAGGCAGGTCCAGGGAATAGGGCTCGATCCAAGGCTTACATGCTGGCCCTGCCCCTTGGGCATACTAAAATGGCTACTGAGACTGGGAGTGGTACCTGAAATCCCAGCACTTGGGAGGCTGAAAACAGGAGGATCACTAGGAGTTAAATCTGTATAGTGAGACCCTGTACTAAGTTATATATATATATATATATATATATATATATATATATATATATATATATATATATATATATATATTCCCCCAAGGCAGAGGCAAATTTTTTTCTCCTAAATATCCTGACCTGTGGTTGGATGAATCTATGGATGTGGAGCTATTAAGAGACACAGGTGTAATCATACACAGTTCTTTATTATTATTTGGTACAGGATCTTGCTACAGCTCAGACTCCCTAGTGCTAGGATTACAGGCATGCACCACCATGCTCAGTTTCAGTGACCAGCACTGCACACTTGAGGTTCTGAGGCCAGTATGGTGCTAGGGATCAAACCAGGGTCCTTGCACTGGCCAGGCAGGTGCTTACACTGCCAAGCTATCTCCCCACCCCTATACACAGTTCTTGATAGTAATCAATAAATTTCCTTAAGTAATTATTAAACATGACTTCTTTATTTCTGCAAGTTTAAGAGTGATTCATGGGATGGGAGCTATATGAGAATCAGTATGTCACAGTCTTTAATGAATTAGGCACAGTATTTGCAACAAAGAGTCATTCATTACCTGGCACTATAAGCAGCTTACTAAAAGATACCATGCATTCTAAAAGGGCATCATTAGGGGTGAAAATCAAGTGCTGCCCACGTCTTTACTGTGCTGCTGTTGTCTGTTGTCTTCACTGTGTGTTGCTAAATTGCCTACCCAATGCCAAGTTAGGGAGACAGCCTATCACCACAAGCCACCTTCCTATACAAGAAGGTCATCATGTCACAGATCTAAAGACTGGAAATTCAACCTAAAATAGCTTCTTGAAATACAACTTTCATTACCCTCACAGGACTGAATCCATTTCCAGATGATACCAAAAATGGAGTTGATAAAAAATATAACTGCAAGACCAGATCCATAATTACAAGACTCCTGGGGCCAGAAGTCACAATAACAGCGAAAGGATTTTCACTAGAGTCACCTCTGGTAGTCTGCGAAGCTACACTCTGAACTAAATAGCTGAAATCCAGATACCAGAACAAATCTTCTATTTTAGACAAATCTTCCAGTTTAAAATCAAAGTATAAATTCATAAAAAAATCATATCCATCTGTACTTCAAAGCCAACAAAGTCTGGCTTTTCTGAATACAAAAGTGAGTGCACATAGACCGAGTCAGCTGGAACCATCCTAAGCCAGCCAAAGCCCACCCCAGAGCACAGGATGAATGAGGGACAGTGCCCATCACTCCTAGTTCCAGACAGTCAGGCTGGGCTGATGGAAACACAGTGCCCATCACTGGGGTGAGTATCTTTGAATTGGATCCATCCCCAAGGTTCAGCAACTCCTCTTCATTTTACCATAAGTAATTCATCACAGATTCTAGCCTTTTGTTGCCATAATTCTATTATTTATTTTTTATTTATGTATTTGGAACAGGGTCTCACTATGCAGCTCAGACTCACAGTAACCCACCTGCTTTGAGCCTCCTCAGCACTAGGATTATAGGTGTGTACCACCGGCCCAGGCTGGCACAGCCTGTGGTGCCAGTGATTGAATCTCAGTCCCTGTGTTTGCCTAAGCAGGTGCTTAGTCCACTGAGCTATCTTGGAGGCCCTTGTTGCCATAATTTTAAAAAGCCAACATGTAAGAGCACTTTTGAGTAGCTCAGTTGTTTGATGACAATATTTTTGAAACCAGGAAATTCATGTTCCCTAATAACACAAACTGAGCTACAGAATCCACCTTATTCTAAACATTATCAGGAGAGAAAAATCATTAAAATCTCCTGTAGCTCTTACTCTTTCTTAACTATACATAGATTATTTGTCTAGTTTCTAAGTTCTAACAGTTTGTAAACTAAAAACTGCAAGAGAAGGTGTGATTTCTATGGATAGCAACTAAGGAAGAAAGAAGAAGAGAGGGAAAGCCATGATCTAGAAGCCGCTTAAAAGTGCAGTTGTCCAAACCTCACAGCCCCACAGGCTTCGACGGATGCTTGCCCCAGTGAGCACACTGGGGTGATAAACGTTCATGAAGGGTGACGACACCAAGATCCTCCACAGAAAGATAAAGGGAAGGTCATCAAAAGATAAACAGGAAGTAAATCTTTTGTGTATAAAAGGGATTAATTCACCAAACCTGAGACTCCAGCTCTGAAAAATTCAAGTGATTTCTTCCTTCATCTTATTTTTTTTTTTAACTGAAATTCACCTTTTTAAAAAAATTACAGTTTTGGGTATAATTTAGATTCACATAATAATCACATTCAACATAGGGAATGTGTACATGGACATCATTATCTTACTTCTTTTTTTCCCCATTTCTCTCCCTTCTCTTCAACTCTTATTTACAAAGCTTTGTCTCTATTTGATCTTTTTATTGTTTTATTTTCTTTTCCCTTCTCCCTCACTCAGTTCCCTTTCCTTGTGAACAGTAACCTCCTATTTCACAATATCTGTTATACATTTTAGATCTCACACTTTCAGCTTCTCATGCCAGAGAGACAATGTGATATTTACAGAAATGTGTCTAATTTATTTCACTTAAGATTGTGGCCTCAAGGTTCATCTGTTTAACCATAAATGTTTAAGGTTTATCCTTCTTTATGGCTGAGGAGTACTTTATTGTGTTATGAAAAACTTACATCAAGCTAGGGATATAGCTCAGTGGCACAGCACTTACCTGTGCAAGGTCCTGAGCTCAATTTCCCAGTACCAAAACATAAAAATAAAAATAAAAATCCTGTATCTTCTTTATCCATTCATCAGTTGATGGGATTTATGTTTCCAAGATTTAGCTATTACAAACTGTGCTACTATATAAATGGGTGCACATATATTGCTGCTGTATGATGCTTTTAATTATTTTGAGAAGATACCAAGAAAAGGGAAGACACCAAGAAAGCGAATAGTGGAGTCAAACAGAACCCCTAGACCTACTTTTCTGAGGAATCTCCACATTTACTTCTGACTGAAAATAAAATCACATAAATGCAGAAGTAGCCATATAGTTTGGGTCCCTTTAACAGCTTTGCAAACAAATGTAGTTAGAGACTACTCAAATCTAGTCCTCTCTAGCTGGGATGCCTTCTTTGCTTTTGATACAAAACAAAATTTACTGTCTTAGGCATTTTTAAGTGTACAGGCTCGATAACATCTATGAGATAAAATTTTAGCTTCAACTCCATGACTCTCCTTTCATTTTTCATCTTGTTTTTCTATTTTTATCTAACAGTTCTATTTTCCCCAAAGTTAATGTTTCTAGCCCTAGTTCTTAGGGTAGGGGCTGAAGTGGTTGGAGAAGAAGGGTATTATTTTCATATATTAATTAAATTTCTAATTACTGAACCCTTTTCAAGTTTGCTTTCCTTTGAATTTCTCATTTTTATTTCAATCTTGGATTAAACATGACTTACATTTTATTCATTGCTATCTTTTGTCTTCTATGGGTTTTGATGTTCATTTATTATTTTTATTCCAAATCTGCTCCTACTTGACTTTTATGAATTGTTTTAAATGATTTATTTCTTTCAGTCTATATATTTTATATCAGGTGGGAAACACTCCTGAATCTATAAGAAGTCTGCCTGAGGCGTTAGGGGCCCATTCACTTTTCTTAATGAGATTTACCTATTTTTGACCACAAGGGTTTATCTTCTGGGCATGACTGGTTTTCCCTCATATCACTGACAGAGTTGTTTATAGGCTAGCTCTTATTGGCTAGCTCAGGTCTTCAGTATATTTCCCCCTGTCTACCCTCTTGAGTGTAGCAATAATATAAGTTCCCTTTCACAATTTGTAGTTGACAGCTACATTTTATTATGATACTGAAAAGAAGGGAAAGGCTGACCTGAGTGTCCTTCTGTGACAGATCCAGGAGATAGCAGTGCAGTAGATGTGACAGGAAAGCAATTGGTTTTCCCAGTCAGATTTCCTGACAATTCCACCTCTCATCCTAGGCTTCACTCATTCTCACTCACTCATTCCATTTCCTCCAATACTGACTTAGCAAGCAGCTTAGGTTTCAGGCCCTGAGAAGATGTCTATAGACAGCTGATAGTCCTGCCCTAAGAGCTTACACTTACACTGGCAGTGTACTGTGACCTGCATTCTCACACATGCTATGTCAGGTGGCAATAAATTCTAAAAGTTCCATGTGTATGTTTGTGTGTGTGTGTGGGGGGTGGACTAAAGAATTTGTCTAGCAGTGATGACGAATCTATGGCAAAGGTGCCAGAGCCAGCCAAGTTTTATCATTGAAAGCTCTCAAAGGTTCCCTTTTACCAGTCTAAGGGGACATGCTTCTCTGTGCATGCTGTAAGGTGTTGAGAGTCTGTGATTTGGAGCTGCCACAAACCATAGAAAACTGCATATAATCTTGGTGCCTAAGAAAATTTAGATGTCCTTCCTACATCTGTGTATGTTTGGGTGGAGCTTTGTTTTATTTTGTTTGCTTGTTCTCTTTTTTGTATTACTGGAGTTTTCTCTGGTGCTGAGTGACATTCTCAGCTTTCCCAAAAGAATTGTTTTGAGGTAGGTTCTTGCTAAGTTTCTCAGGCTAGCCGTGAATTTGTGAACCTCCTGCAATAGCCTCCTATGATTATAGGCATGAGCCACTGTACCAATAAACATTCCACCTGTCACTTAAGATAAGCTATTGCTTATGATGGAAATTTTAACCAGCTTATTAAGGGCATGACTCAAAATGCTCAAGAGCTACATGGGTCCCCAACAGCATTCACAAGGCACACTTCTCAGAGCGGATATTTTACTTGCTTTCTTTAACAACCAGCCTGCAAAGCACAGAGCCCCTTTTTCAAAGCATTAGATGCTTATTTTTGATACTCCTGTGACTGGAATCTGAGCCTGAGCATTTCAAATAAGGAATAGTTTCCTTTTTTCTTTTGAAGTACCCATAACATGTGAGTGGTAACAAAGTAAAGTTGCACTCTTCCTAGAAATGGCAGTCTAATCACACCAACTTCTGTTCCAGACACAGGTCATGGTAAACTCTCAACAAAGGAGCTGATTCATGAGACTTGTAAAATTTACAGTTAGATATACATCATTTTTACTGAGAATTCTCAGCATTTTGCTCACTTACCAGGTGCTGAGGTGAACCCTGTTGGTTAGCAGGAACTGGGATCTTTCTTAAGAACTACGCTTTCCACCCCTAATTCCTTCATGTCCCAGAAGACTTAATTTATTGGCATTATAGGAACACTTCATAAAATACAGTAAACTAGTGATGATGCTACTGTGAGAATGTCACATTGCATATAGGAAAATCATAAATTTAGCAAATAACTAATGTAGTTACGAGGATGCTTAAGAAATGGCACAGTAAAAGGTACTGCGGGGTTCAGGGAGATGGCTCAGTAGAATAAGCGCTTCCCTGGCAAGCCTAAGGGTCTGAGTTCAATCCCCAGTTCCGCCAAAAAACAAAAAACAAAAAAAAAAAAAAAACCACCAAAATAAGGTACTGCAAATATCTAATTTGACCAGATACCCTGGAAGAAGTTACATGAAGTAAACTAGAGTAAAAAGAATACTCCTTTCAATATGACATGAAGAGTTATTTGTCTCTAAAGATTACTCTAAAAACTCCATCAAAAGACATTTAGATTTAATAACAAAATTTAGTAGTATAGCTGAATACAAAGTCAACACACAAATATAAATAGCATTCCTGTATACAAACAGCAAACTTACTGAGAAAAAATTAGGGAAACCATATGTTTCATAATAACATAAAAAAGGAAATACTTAGGAATCGATCTAGCAAAGGAAATAAAAGATTTTAACAATGAAAACTACAATATTCTTAAAAAGTAGATCAAAGAAAATATCAAAAGATGTAAAAATATGCTTTGTTCTTGAGTAGGAAGAAGCAACATAGGGAAAATGGCTATGCTTCCAAAATTGTAATACAGATTTAATGCATACCAAGGTAAATATCATTAGCATATCTCAGAGAACCACAGAATACATTACTAAAATTCATTTGGAACCAGCAGAGACCTAGAATAGCAAAAACAATTCTGGGTAACAAAGGCAAGGCTGGGGCGTCACAATCTCTCAGTAGAAATTATATTACAAAGCTACTGTGATTTTTAAAAAATCATAAAAACAAAACAAAAGCAGCATGGTACCAGCCATAACAAAAACTAAACAAACAAAAACATCAAAAATTCCCACAAAACAAAAACCAATGAACACACAAAAAATGCCAACCAACCAATCAACCAACCAGTCAACCAACCAACCAAACAAAAAGCCCCTGAGGATCAATACAGCAGATTAGAAGATGCAGACACACCTCCAGACGCACGCAGACACACCTCCACACATACCGAAGCACCTTATCTTTGATAAAGAGGCCAAATATGTTTACTAGAAGAAAGCCTCTTTAATAAATGGTGCTGGAAAAGTTGGCTTTCCATATGCTGAAGGCTAAAACTAGACCCAGGCTTCTCAACATACACTAACCTAAAATCAAAAAGGATCAAAAATCTAAATATAAAAACAGCAAAACTGAATCTTTTGGGAGAGATTAGGTAAAACTCTTGAAGATACAGGTGTAAGCCAAGATTTATGAAGAAAATCCAAATTGCACAGGAACTATCACAAAGAATCAACAACAAAGATCTTATTAAAAAGCTTTTCCATAAGCAAAAAACATTATTGGCAAGTTAGCTCAGTGGACTAAGCACCTACTTTGGCAAGTGCAGGGACTAGGGTTAAATCCCCAGTCCTGCATGCCATGCTGGCCCTGCTCCTGGGATGCTCTGAGTCGCTACCAACTCTGGGTGTGGTGACTCACACCTGTAATCCCAGTGCTAGGGAGGCTGAAAACAGGAAGATCACTACGAATCTGAGCTGTGTAGTGAGACCCCGTAACAAATACATGTAAAATTAAAAAAAAAAAAACTGGCAGAGTGGGAAAAATCTTTTGCTAGCTATTCCTCAGACAAAGGACTACTATCTAGAATGTATGAAAAAGCAAAGAAAAAAATTCAGGACCTTCCTCCCATTTAAAGACCCAATCTAAATATGGGTGTCTGAAATGAACAGACACTTCCAAGATGAAGAAGTAGAAATAGTAAATAAGTATATGAAAAAGTGTTCAATATCACTGGTCATTTGCACAGATGCAAATTAAAAGGCTGGATTCCATTTCATTCCAGAAAGAATGGCTATTTTTAAGAAATCAACCAATAGCAAAGGCTCCTGGGGCTGTAGCTCTGTTGGTATAAATGTAGACTGCTACAACCCCTGTGAAAATTAGTGTGGAGATACCTGAAAAAGTGAGGATAAGAGGTCTCACTGGATTCAGAACTCCCCTGCCCCTGCCCCTTGGTATCTTCCCAAAAGAAATGAAAATATCATACTACAGTGATACATGTATACCCATGTCTACAGCAGCACAATCTATAATAGTTAAATCTTGGAAATGGCTCAAATGCCCATCAACTGATGAATGGATAAAAAAAGATGTGTTCTTTGGTTTACAACAGAGTGCTACTCAGCCATAAAGAAGGATAAACTTGAAATATTTTTAGATAAATGCATGTTCCTTGAGAGCATACTCTTTAGTAAGACAAATCAGACACATATATGTAAATAGTGCATTGTCTTTCTGGTGTGAGAAAACAGAAGTGTAAATAAGGACTAAAATACATACTAGATATTCTGAAATAGGAAGACACTGCTGAAATGGAAACAGAACTAAGGAGGGGAGAAAGGGAGAGGAAGAAAAGAGAAAGTTGAAAAAAGTAAGGAAGGAAGAAAAAAATGCAAACAAAACTTTTATAAACAAAAAGGGGATAAGGGGGTTGAAGACAGAGCAGGGGAATGGAAAAAAATAAGTTATATCATGTACAGGTACACATTCCCTATGGTGAATGTGACCATTTGTATACCTGAAATGTACCAATAAAACAAATAAATAAGTTAGTAAAATAGGATGAAAGAAAGAAAGAAAGCAAGCAAGCAAGCAAACAAGCAAGAAAGTAAGCAAGCAAGCATTGGGGTAAGAACAAACAGTTTGAATAACAAAAAATTGCTTCAGAGTGATGGATAATTTGTAAATCATTTTCTATAAAGAAGGCCAGTAAAAAATAATTATCAGGTAAAAAATACTTAGAAACAATTTTGGGTTCAGAAGAAATATATGTCTAATGGCACATTTACTTCTGCTTAATTTTTTAAAATTCTGATACAGGGAAATGCTCTCCTGTCGATCCTTCAGTTCTCTACACTATCTAATGCTCATACAGCTCTTAAATTGTGTTCAAGTGTTAGGGGAACATGCCATCTCTAGGACAACTGGCACCTTTAGTCCTGAGTCTGATCCTAGGAGACTAGACAGTCGCTCTTTTGTGGACAAGATCAGAAGGTGCGGAGAGGCTCAGAGCCTTGCTCAAGGTCTAGAGCGGTCAGCTCAGGACAATGTATGGTGTCTTTAAGTGTCCCATGCTGTGCCACCTTTAATTTTTATGTATTTTAAATGATATTCATTGTGGTAAGTCATACAATATGACATCTGCCATCTTACCAAGTTTTTAGGTATACATACATACCTTATAGTTGACTATAGGCACAATACTGTCTAAAGACTCTCCTGTGCTTAACTGTAACTTTATGCCCACTGATTAATAACTGCCCATTTCTCTCTCCCCTCTACCTGAAAACTACTATTCTATTCCTGGAGTCTACGGATTTGTCTGTTTCAGATACCACATGTAAGTGGAATCATACGTGAGCAGCCATTCTATGACTGGCTTTTTTCAGTTCGCACAATGTCATCAAGGTTCATCCACGCTATTCTGGCTGCAAAATGTCCTCCTTTTCAAAGGCTGAATGGTAATATATACAACATTGTGTTAATGTTTTGCTGATGCAGTGGTATCATGCAAAATTTCACTTTGTCATTTAACATAATCCCGCTGCTTATGATGAGGACTGAATAAATTAAGTCCACTTAACCACAAATTTTACTATGGCATGGCTCCTTTTAGGACTTCAGAGAAATAAAATGTAAGGGTTGTGATTCAGAGAACAAATTTTGTATAGATTTATATAACTGGGTATTTTACAGAAAGACTAATATTTCTTTGTGCTATGGAGATCCCTCCCATTTATGAGGTTGTTTGATCTCTTGAACTAAAACATACCTTTTTGCTGTTTGAAGGATGCAGGCAAAGGCTAGGAGAACAATACATAATGGTGAACCAAGGACTCAGAGAAACATCTGAAATCTGAGTAGTGACTCACTTTGTAAAGGACTTGTGACTATGTTCTTTCCTACATATGCTAATGACAGAGCCTTTAGCTCTCTGCCCTCCTGACACAGAGCAAGCACACTTGAAGTCACACCTCTCCTCTACGCCCGTCTGTGCCTCTCAAAAACTAGGTTGCTTCTGGTCTTCCCAACAACTGGAGAGAGGGAAGCAGTTCAACAAATAGCAGCTGTGGTGGTACAATGCAGCAATTCCAGCCACTCAGAGGCTGAGGCAGGAGGATTCCAAGGGTGAGGCCAGCCTGGGCAACATAGTGAGACTCTGTCGCAAAATAAAAGAGGCTTGAGGTTCAATCTCCAGTATCACAAAAGAAAAAGATAAAGAAGAAGAAAGCATCGAGTCACTGCCTTTTTTTCTTTGTCTGCCTTTCAGTATTTTATCTCAGAAAAGTAACAGTAACCCTTCACTGATTTCTTTTATAAATCTCTGTCACCTGCTAAGATGCAATTACATGGACCTTCCCCTGATATTCAAAGTAGGTTCTGTCATTAGAGTCTGAGAGAATGTCTGCCAAGACTTGTGAGCAAAGAAAGATGAGGTTACATTGACATTTCAAGGTCTTTTCTCACCAAGAGGAGATCGAATAACCTGCTAGAGGCAGGATAATCCTGAATTTCAACTTCCTTTTCTCCCCTAAGAACTGACAAACCACTCTTGTTCATGTGTCCCTTCCTGGCCCTCTGCCCTTTTCTGTTTTCTCATTTTCTTCCTCCATTTGTTCATTTTCTTAGCAAAATCTATTAATTTGAATAGCATGAATTCAAATTTTGTGGTTTTTTTGGAAAAGGCCTTGAACTTCTTAATGGTAACTTAAAAAAAAAAAGGTTTACTGACTTAAGAGGGCAGACGGTGGTGCCCAGGATCCCCAGCACACTGGCTGCACCAGGAGGTGGACCTGGAGAGCTCCCATTTCTAGCTAGCCCCAGGTGATGCAGTACTCTGACACCAGATGTAAGTAAATATGAAGGCAAAGGAGGAAAAAAAATAATCCAGTAAATAAAATTATTTTCAATTTCATTCGCCTATAGCAAACCTGATATATCTTGTTTACCACTGAAATTAATGTTTGTTGGCAAAAAAGAGTGTCAACAGCACTGACCTCAGAGCCAAAAGTCTGAGCTCTGCATGACCTTGGAAAAGGAACTAGCACCAACCGGACTTCAATGTCCTTACCTGGGTGTTTTTTTGTTTGTTTTTGGCAAAACTAGTATCCTGTACATGCTGAACAAGTGCTGCACCTCTGAGCTTCACCCTAGATCCTCACCTGGTATTCTCAGAGGCTGGGCCAAACTGTTCTTTCAATATCTAGTATGCTAAGGCTACACAAAAATATGCTGTTGCTTACTGAACACTCCCACAATTCAAATGGTAATCAACACTCACTTTTCCTTCAATTAATAGGAATTAGTAAGAGTCTGTCATCTCCCCTCTCTATAGAAGAAAGCTTTGCAAACAACACAGCCTTTCTGCTTACTCCTGCACTTTGCTCTTGTGCTACTGATTTCATAATACTAGAAATACTCTAAAATGTAGGCAGACATACAAGGAAGGCCTTTTTTATTACTAGCTGTAATCACGGTTCATTTTTAACATTTAACATTCTTTTAAAAAATGCATTGTGTACTGGGCATCTGCATTTCATAAACCCACTGCGAGATCTGGTCTCTGTTCTTGTCCATTGAATAGGCAGACACTGTGGAACAGATGAAATGGGACCTGGTCTTAAGGGATGGGAATAGTTCTCACGGGTAGAGCGGGGCACTAGAGGCAGAGGGAGGGACCCAGCAGGTACAGGGCAGCATCTGTTCTGTGTCTCTCCTCACTGCACCTCCTGTCACTTTCCTACTGTAATTCTCTATTGAAGCATATATGCATGCACTGTCTTCATCAAGGAACTGGAGAACTATCAAGAAAAGAGCTATATCTTGTGTTTAACCCAAGCATTTGCCAGTTATATAGCATAATTAATTAAATAATTGTGCTTAATTATGATTCTCTGACCTGCACTCATTAAATTTCATAATATTTGTGCAGATCAGTCTAGGGAGATAGCTCTGTGGTCTTAGTGCCTGCCTGGTAAGTGCAAGGACCTGGATTCAATCCTTGGTACCACATGCTGTGCCAGCCCCATAACCCATGGTATGCCATGGTCTTCACCAAAACCTGGCATAGTGGTGCACACCTATAATCCCAACACTGGGTAGGCTGAGACAGGAGGATCACTTTGAGTCTGAGCTGTGTAGTGAGACCCTCTACCAAGCAAAGAAATAAATGAATAAAATATTTTAAACAAAAAATATTTGTGCAGATCAAATAATTAAAAAGAAAATCTATATAAATACCTAATCTTTCTCATTCTCAAATAATGAATCTCCCCAACCCCATCTCTCTGTCTCTGTCTCTGTCTCTATGTACTAAAGATTAAACCTAGGGATTTCAGGGTCTGCTTGATGGCTCAGCAGACTACAGCGTCTGCTTAGATACAGCACAACAGCTGGGGTTCAATCCCTGGTGTGCCATGCTGGCCCTGCCCCTGGGGCACACTGAGACAGTGATGGAGACTGGGTGTGGTGGTGCATGCCTATAATCCTAATACTTGGGAGGCTGAAAATAGGAGAATCTAGGTGTAAGATCTACATAGTGAGACCCTGTAGACCCTGTCCTAAATACAGAAAAAAATAAAAATAAAAAATATTAAAAATCCAGAGCTTTTGAACTGAACTACTTTCCAGGTCCTTTAAAATTTTTATTTTTTTTTGGGGGTCTTGTTAAATTGCCTAGTCTGGATCCCTCTTGCCTCAGCTTCCCAAAGTTCTGGGACTACAGGCCCCACCATATCCAACTAAGAAATTGCAAATTTTTAAGTTCTAAAGAATGTAGGTTTTAAAATTGTTCTTAATATTAGAATTAAGGTTTTCAATGAAAATTCAATAAATGTGGATATTATTTGGAGGGTAAATAGGAGCCAGAGGGTTTCTTGGAAGAAGGATGATTTATTTACTGCATCTTACATGGATGTTCCAATGTAAGATGCGGTGAATAAAAAGGCTTGTCTAGAGGGACACACAAAGTTAAAAGATGACTATAACAACCCTGAGAAAAATAATGCTGTTGGAAGCTGGGTCCTACATCTTGTACAAATGGGCCCACAATCTCCATCCAATGAAAAAGCACACAAGACATGTTTCCTGGAAAGATATTATGATGACGGAAATGTTTAAGAAGATTTTTCTAAAAGAATACTTACTAGAGGTATTTTCTAAGAACTCCTTTTTTTTTTTTTTTTTTTTTTGCAGAACCGGGGATTGAACTCAGGCCCTTGCACTTGCCAAGGAAACGCTTATTCCACTGAGTCATCTCCCCGGCCCCCTAAGAACTCATTTGTGGCAAAATATCAGTTAGCATTCTTGTACCCAAACATGGAAAACTGTTAGCTCTATATACCTGAAAATGGCAGCATGGCCTTCAAGTACACAGGAATAGAACAGAAATGACTGGGCATTATTGCAGGGAGGGAACTGTACATTGCACCCTATTCTCTATGTACATCAAAGTTTGAAAACATTAGAGCTGATGTCCACTCATGAGCAACAAAAGGGACACAAAGGCAAGTTCAGTGCCACCATAATAAAACAAAAGTAGCAGGGCAAAATTAGGATCATCCTATAAGTGCACTGGTTCTTATAAGTCCATAGATAAGATAAAAATAAACATGATTACAGCAAACTTAGGAGACATAACAATGAAATGTAACGTGTAGACTGTTTCAATCCTGATCAAGGGGCTGGGGATTTGGCTCAGTGATAGAATACTTGCCTAGCAAGCTGGAAGCCCTGGGTTTGGTCCTGGACACCCAAAACAAAAAATAAAACTCTCATAAATCGTAATCCAAGCAAATCAATTGTTAAAAACATTTTATAACAATGAAAAAATGAAATGGTAATAAAGCGTTATGCTCAACTAGGTATGATAATAGCATTGTGGTTGGGTAAGAAAAATATCCATATTTTATAGAATACATACTATAAGGAATTCAAAGAAATACAAAGGTATAAATAAATCAAATATGACTGAAAATTGTTAACTGATGAATCAGAATTATGCCAATTTTCAGTATATCATAATAGTTTTGTATAGGTTTATTTTACTACTGGGTCTCACTATGTAGTTTAGGCTGGCCTTGAACTTACACTGTGGCCCTCTCTGGCCCTGAACTCATAGTGATCCTCTGCTTCAGCCTCCTGAGGGGCATAGGTAGTACGTACTATCACTTCCGGTGTTTGCAGTGCTAGCAATACAGGTGTGTATATTACCACTTAAAGCTTTTCTGGTTTTGTGTTTATTTAAAACATCTCATAAACCAGATGTGGTGGCACACACCTGTATCTTAGAACTCAGGCAGCTGAGGCAGGAGGATTGCTGCAAGCCTGAGGCCAATATGGATTATAAAGTGAGTTCAAGGCCAGCCTGAGCTTCATGGAGAGACCTTGTCTCAAAAGATAATAAATTAATTTAAAACTTCCTAAAGATAGATAAGATTCATTTATGACACTGTCTTGTATCTTGTAATGGCAATAATGAAAGAATGCTACTTTCAAACCCCAATTTAAAAAAAAAAAAAGATTACTATGTAAAAATTTGACAAATCTAATCCAGATTGAATTAGAGAATATAAATTACTATATAAAAATGGGTGCCATCTAATTCAGGTTGATCACATAAGCCTGAGTGTTCAAGAATCATCACTAAGCACTCAGATCCTCACAGCGCTAAGCTCTGTGTTCTTACAGCATTTTCACTTGGCGCATGTGAACCCAAAAGTAAGTGTGGTATCTCTGACACTAGTACCCTGTGTCACTGTCATGTTACAATATGGGTTGGGTCATTTGGGAAACACTTTTGTTTTAAAAAGACTGTGAATTTTATCAGTCAACTGAAGAAATACATTTTCACAGAGACTCTAGTACATGTAAGATACTATAAAGTTTTGCAGACAATACAAGGGTCAGATTTAAGAAGAGTTTGAAATATTTTTAAAATTTAATATATTCAGCCATAAGATGTCATCAAATTGAACAGCCAATGCCAGAGTACATGAGTTTAGGAGAGTATCTATCTATTCATAGATTTAGAATTCAGTCATCAAACATTTACTGAAGGCTCAGGCATCTCCAAGTATGTGTGATTAGCTGGAGGAGGACACCAGGCCTGTTCTCCTGGCCTCACATAGTCCACAGTATGCAGTGCCGGGTGCTCCATCATAAACACACAGAAAAATGGAACTGCCAGCCAGGAAGTGCTGTGCAGAACAGTGCAAGACACAGAGGACAGATATCTGTGATTGTGGAACTTCAGGGTTAGGACCTTTCAGACATAGAGGTTGAGAACTAAAAATAACCGATGATAAGATAGCAAAAGGTTCAAGGCAGAAGACAACTGAGGCATCAAAACTGTAGGAGTTATGTAAGTGGGTGGGGGTGTCATGGTAGCTTGCCTGATCATCCTGTAATACTTTTATGAGAGGCCATTCTGGCAACCTTCTCCGTAGAACTTTCTGCTGCTCAGCTGGCACCACGTTTACTGTCATACAGAGTTCTGGCTGCCTCCTGACACAAACTGACATTGTGTACACATGTTTTCTGCTGGTCTCCCTAACTACACTTCAGTGCCACAGAGAAAGGAATTTATTTCATTCCTCTTGTAATCATGCCTTCTAGAACAGTGGTAGGCTGAACATGCAGGACACAATAAGTATCTGCCATGGAAGGAGTACAGAAGCACCAAGAAATAGAAAACCATGAATCATCTCCAGGCTAGAAACCCTATATTCAACCCAAGACTCATATCAAAACTATCAGGAGAGCTAAAACCAAGCAAGCCTGACAAAGTACCAAAGATGCCAAGAGTAGAATATTATAATAACGATGAGAAAACATTACTCATATGTATTGGAAAATGCCTGGCTTAAGGAATCTTCAAAGCAAAGCTTGTCAAAGTATACTCTGTGGCCCACCACTGTATTATAGAACCAGTTTAGTAGGTGCTGAGCAGTTTGATTATGATAAAAGAGAAAGGATAACATAAGAGAAAATAGAAACTCAATAAATATAACCAGTGAATAAATTGAATAAACAAAATATTTTATGTCCTGGCTAGTGTTTCATGTAATCATTGAAGTATTTCATAGATTTGTAATCCATATGGACTATTTACCTAGATTCCAGTTCCTGTAATAAAAAAGATTTAGGTTTTATTAATTTCTTATATAATTATGGATATGCACAAAGACTGCATAAATTTTTCTTATGGATATTTAGTGGATATATCATGTCTTATAAACTTCCATCAGAAGTTTATAAGACATGATATATCCACTAAATTAATGAAACTGATTAGCAGTTACTGATCCTTTTAAAGTACAGTTTATAATTATGAGTAAGAGTTGAATAAGGAGTCAGGTGGTTAGATCACTGCAAAGGTCTATTAAGGTGAAACACGATAAAGTAACATCTCCAGTAGAACAGGAAGCATTTCACACTTAATATTATCATACACCATTCTTTGCACAAATATCTAAATTCATAAGTTTTATCACTTAACTTATATGCTTGTTATATATCAAAAAATTGGAGAAAAACATTCCTGAAAACATATTTCATAATGCAACTAGAGATCATATTCACAAGTAAAATAAATCACAACTGCATGTGTACACATTGTATTGTCTCCTAGTGTAAAAACTGAATGACTAAATAAAATCTGAATGGGCCAATAAGAAACTGCTCAAGAAGACAGAACTGGGATGAAGGAAAGGAGAAAAGAAAGAAGGAAGGAGGGAAGGGAGGGAGGTAGGGAGGGAGGGAGAGGAGGGGAAATACACACACACACACACACACGCGTGTGCGCGCGCGTGATAATTGTACTACTGATTTCTATTGATTTATTGAAAGGAACAGTTAATGATTTATTTTTTTGATCAATTTTACAAGCCTATATCTGGTAATCTGCACAACTACTTTGAAGACAACGTTATACTATATAACAACCATTGTTCACTTCCTATCATTTTGTTTTGAAATTCTGTATCATTTTTGTTTTTAATTTGTATTCTCTTTACAATAAAAACAAACACACTCTATAAGTCATAAAGGTAAAAGATAAAATTCAGCGCACTATGGATTTTATTGCTAAAACCAAAATGCCATCATATGTAAATATCTAGGGTTTCATTAGAGACAGGGCAGCAGAAAACATTAACAAGAAATTCAACTCCCAAATCCTTAACAAACTAAATGTTTCCCTCCATTAGGGCAAAGCTGTTGCACCTTTACCACTTAAAAATTAACTTTTCCTACCTTCATTAGGTAGAAGGTTAAACAGCCAATATCCAATATGCATGTAATTAACTCTGTCATGTTTGCTTCCTCTCATTCATTTTTTTGGAACTGTTGCATGCCTACTTAAAATGATAGGCTACAACTATTATAAACATATCAATACTCTCATAAGGGAGAGACAGCAACATGCAGTTTGGATCCGCTTCTCATGGTGGCTCAAATGGTGACCTCTTTTTAAATTAATCAAAAAAAAAAAAAAGTGTTTTCAAAAAAAGTTGGAGAAGATTTAGTCAATATCTAAAAAAAAAAACATCCTTAGGCCAATTCCCATGTTTAAAACACAATGAGAAAGGGTATTTACATTAATATTTAGGGAAAACTAATCAAAAAAATCCTCTCTATTATAATATTAAATTCTTTTTTCATAATATTAAATTCTATACGTCTAATTATTTTCCAAATACATATGAGCTATTTTTACAGATCAGCAATTTTCCAGAAGTCATACTAAATCTTTTAGTGAAAGTTGAGAGGATAGAAAATTCCATTACATCACAGCTGCTTGTTCCTAGATTCATGTACAATGACAGCAAAATCCTTTCCCTGAAATATTAAAATCCCAAACAGGACCTAAAAGTCATTACTCCTGTCTTTGAGCAATAGCATTCTAACCCAAGCCCTTGATGTAGATTCAATGTCTTCCTGCACTCTCATCCATTGAAAACTTAGAAGAATCCTCTTATGCCCAACATTTAATAACCAATTCACTACTCCACAACGTAGAAGCCTTTCATACTTACCAAGCCCTTTAATGAAGCTGATCACACAGGATCGTCTCCAACAAGCTGTTGTAATCTCCATGGGCCTGAAAAGAAACCCAAACTAACAGTCTGGAAAGGCTACACAGACTATGTTCCAGTGTGAAAAAGGATAATGACAGGCTCCATGGCTTCGCTGCTCACCGTAAGTGCCTCAGCCACAAGGTATATTTTTGGCTCAAGGTGTATTTTTAGTCAGGTGCAAAAAACCTACAGTAGAAGACAAATGAAAACAAGTCTTCCATCCAGAGGAGACTGTTCATACCAATGGGACAATTTTTAGCTGCACAGTAAGACAGTGACCTACAACTAACAGAGTGCCTGTATGTCTATATTTATCCACAAGAACACAGTATGCTGACAGATTAGCGGAGCTGCTCAAAGCACTCCAGGAACATGAGCCTGGCACACTGGTTGTCATACACAGTCCATGCACACTGAATAGTGTGTTGCCCCCAAATTTAACTGGCAATATTGTGTTCCTGTGCTGGAGAATTAAAAAAAAAAAAAAGATAACACATGGTGGGTAATAACTACTGCTTTGGGAACCACAGCCACAAGTACAAACAGCTTTAAACAGTTCATATTCTTCCAGACAAAACCAGCAGCGGAGTTGAAGCTGAGATTGCAAGAAAACGTACACTCTTAAGGAAAATGAAACACTCACTGAACATCTGTTGACATAACTCTTAAAGAAAAGTGATTGAGTTCAAACATAGAGTTACATCACTTTATACACAGCCTAAATTGACTTGATAAAAACTTAATGTATAAAACCATGAAAGATCCAAATTAGCTAACATTAAGTGCTCGATCTTCAAAAGAAAACTGGTATTGGCTAACAAGTCTGAGCAAGAAAATGCAAAATTAGTTAAAAACCCAAACAAAAATGTAACTACTTGGTCTTTTGATGCCATTATTTCTGTCAGAAGAATTCTATGAGGGCAAATGAAAAATCTATTTTCTCATTAACACAACCATGAAGAGCCAGAAACCCAAATAATTTTCTATTCTTGATGTACTCAGGGTTATTGAAGGCTTTTTTATATTGTTTTGTTTTGTTCTAGCATGTGAACTGGAATTACAAACAGCATGAAAGGAGAACTGACTGGTGAACTGATACATTTCTTAGGAAGGGCAAAAATGTCCACATCACCAAACTGAGCGCTTACAGGGCTTCCAGTGAGCCTAAGGTCAGCAAAAATGTCCTGTGGTGCCCCTGTGCTTTACACTTTTGGGGTCTATAATGCCTTTTTATATTTTTTTAAAAATGTATTTGGTTGCTGTAGGGTCTCACTACTCAACTTAGACTCATGGTGATCCTGCTGGGATGGGTGCCACAGCTCTGGTGGGCTCAGCCGCCCCAGAGGGTGGGGCTGGCACAGCATGTGTTGCTAGGGAGCAAACCCTGGCCCCTGCCCTTGCCTAAACAAGTGCTTTAGTCCACTGAGCTGTCTCTCTGGCCCTAGAATGCCTTTTTAAAGAGTTTGCTGTGATGATGATGGCATTTATTTACACTTTACTAAAAGGACTCAAAACAACTCTAAGACAATAGTGTGCCTAAAATGGGTTGTGTTTGGAAAAGTAGTTCAGTCTTACCTTTGTGTTTGCAGGCATAAGAGTATGGTCTTGTTCTGTCTAGATCTAAGCTAGAGTAAAGAACCAACTGAGTATTTGCAGTTTATCAGCAATCTCACACATATATCAAACACTGGACTTCTTTTATTTTTTCATTTTTTTTACAGATACAAATTATGAAACAAAATTTCAAGGAAGTCCAAAAAAAAGGACAAAAATGAACTAACCTTTACGGGACAACAGAACTTGATTCACATTACTTTGGGTACTTTCCATTATTATTTCATGAGGTCCTTTTCTAAAATGCATGCACTATGATTTCCATGTTGGATTTGATGAACAGGCATAAAAATAAGACTGGCCAAGGACACTGAAATCAGATACTAGTATCATTACTTTTGATAAATTTTATTTTAGACATTTCCTTAATCTGAATTAGAACTTATAAACAGTGGTAACCTTAGACTTTTAATTTTTGTATGCATTTAAGAATTTCTTTCAGCTGGGGAGATAGCTCAGTGGCATAAGGTAGTGTTAAGTGCAAGGTCCTGAGTTCAATCCCCAGTATCACATACACACAAAAAAAGCTGGCCAAATAGTTCAGCAGATTAAAGTGTCTGCTTAGTCTGTTGAAGGTGAAGCAGTCAGAGGTATATATGATAGTTAAGACAGTTATACAGCTAGTTTCTCTTAGTTCACTGAAAAGCTTGTGCTGATACTGTTTAGACAGTCTTTCTAGCCTATAACTTGTAACCTGAAAAACTACTATGAACATAACAATATGCAATATATTAATTATTGCTACTATCCTACTAGCCTGTTTTAAAACTCTAAATTTTTATTTTTATCTTTAAAATAAGAAAAAAGAAATAAATAAGTCTCAAGCTCAAAAGAGAAAACAGCATGTATGGTAGGATTCTGTTTTGTATGCATTTTAAGTGTAAGGGAAAATAACTGAGTAAGAACTTACACTGGGGCCCCTGGATGGTTTCAGTGAGGCCTGCTGAGGACAGTAAGCAGTGCTGTCTTCTCTTGAAAATGGGAAATGCAAGCATGAATCATGGCCAGACCAAGAGGCTTTTCTCTTACCTTTATTCTTTTAATAAAGATTCATATAATAAGTTAAAAAAGAAAAAAATATTTAAAAGAATCACATTGTAATACTGCCTATAATTCAAAATCCTAAAGTAAGAAAAACTATAAGCTACCTTTGATTCCTCATTTTTTAAAATCATTGAACTTACAAATTCAATGCTTCTCTAAACTATGAAATTTCAGAACAAATTCATGTTCTACTGATGAAAAATTTCAACAATTACAAGGTTATATTTTAATTGCATAATCACAGACATGTTAATCTTTCTCTAAATTCATTGTGTTAAAAAACTAACAATAAGTTCCAGTATCAAAAGATTATAATTTTTCATTATTTTTACATGACAAAATGTGACTATGTTTGTTCACTTGAATTAATGAACCTTTCAGAGCCTAGGGGCCTCTGAGGCTCCCGAAAGAAGGAACCAAACAGAGCACAACATGGGCAAACACTACCTGCAGCCTGGCCCCTGCCTTGGGGAAGCAATGACAAAGGTAGAGAACCTAGAAGACAATGTGTCATTGTGCAGGGGAGTCCTGGCTTTCAAACAGACTTCTAGTCCTCTGAAGCATGAGCCAAGCATGTCATTACTTAAAGACACTTGCACCTAACAAATGTCACCTGAAAATGTTACCAGGAAGGCCGCAAGGAAAAGATTGGTTGATTCTGGCCCACAGTGTATGCACCTGGAACCAAGGTACTTGTAAAGTAGTTTTCTACCAAACAGGTGTGCCATACTTTTAGGTGCAGACTGCCTGAACCCACAAAGAGCCTCACCTTAAACCTCCAAGAATCAGCCTTTATCTGGTACAGTACCAAGTGTACTTCAATCCAGCCTTGGAGAGAGCACTCAAAAGGGATTCTGTGTTGATGAGATGTAAAAGAACCTAGAAATACTAAGAATACTCTAAGTGCTTTTTCTCCAAAACATTTTTTCAGACTACTTCCGTCTATCAAGATGTAGACATTCTCTTGCTCTATAGTGCATGCATAATTCCTAACTTGACTTGCCCTTGCCCTGAGTCTTAATTTCACTATTTTGGAAGACTGTTATATTTATCCTTTTCTTGAGTTTAACTCATTTACTTAGAAAGGCTCCTAAAAGCATCCCAAAAACTTGCTCAAAGGTGGGAGCTCTTTAGAAATATAGCTTGCTGCACCTACTACAGAAAGACCTTAGAATTTGAACCCTTAGTGGAGAGAGAGAGAGAGAGACAGAGAGAGAGAATGTTTAAGGTTCTATAAGTGATCTCATGTATAGGCAGCTGTAGAAGCTATTGAGGGCCTTGGGAATATTTACTAGTCAATGTTAATTGAATATCCAGTAAACCATCTTCCCAGACAGAGGAAAACATAGAAGGATTTAAAATATGTTACTATATAAAATAAGTTACTATACATTGAACAGCTCTATCTAGCTGGTAACCATACATCTACTCAAAACATCATGAAGTAAACTACAAAAATAAACCTGAATTCTGAACTTTTAGTTTAGACATAACTAAACTAAAAAAAACTAAAGGAGGTAAACTGAAAAAAAAAAGCCAGTTTGCTTATGCTGACTTTAATTTGTTTCTTACCGTTAAGTAGTCTCATGAGTTTTGTATCTCTGCCCCAGTGCCACAAAACCCACGTACTTTACATACAAAGACTAATTCAAGTTTTCATTGTAAGCTTTTTACACGCAACTCACCTAAGTTATGCTTAGAACTTAAATTCAACAAATTGGATACAGAAAACCAAAACACAAGATGTAAAAAAATGATAATTTTCTGACAACAAAGGCAGTGTCTTTTAGTTTAGAATATACCTCTTGGAGCCCCTTAATTGTTCCTAAGGACATCTCCCTCATAGCTACTCAGAACAAAAGATTGATCTATTCAAGATGATACTACATCAAAGGTAAAGGATAAAAACTTCAGTAGGATTTTTGGATTTTCATTCAAAATATCTAAGTATCTAATAAAAATAAACCAAACAGTAGAAATTCAGTTTGTAGTGATTGTTCGGTACAGTCCAGGCAGACGCAGTTCAAATGAAAATAAATGCCTATTTACAAGTGTGAAAGCATCACTTAAACCAAAATTTCCAAGTCTGAAGTTTTGAGTGGTTCTTCAGATATTTGCCTTTTCTTTAAAGAATGTAAGTTCTGGTGAAAATGCTACTGCCAGTAGCTCAGAGAATTGCCTCACCATTTTTAAAATCCAATCTTTAAGGGGGTACAGTACATAACCTACCAGTATTTAAGACTGGATACATTCAGTCTTCAAAAACCACTTATTTTAGTTGTCCTCCCTTATCTGTAGGGGGTGTGTTCCAGACCCTAGTGGGTACCTGGGATGTTGACAGTATCAAAGCCCACACAGAGTTTTCATTCCCCGCTAGACATAGATTCCTATGGTACATTTCACAATTACCAAAAATAATTAATGATAAACTATGATGACTGTAACAGTATCCTACAACAAGAGCCATGTGAACATAGGCTCTCTCAATTGCCGTGGGCTGGGTAGCACATAAAGTGTGCACTGGGCACTGGGCACTGGGCAGGTGGCATGGGGAAGGACTGCAAGAAATTTCACTACATTACTCAAAATGGCAACTTAAAACTTGTTTATTTCTGGAATTTCACCATTATTATTTTTCAGATAGCAGTTGATGGTGGGTCACAGAGACTGTGAAAATAAACCCATAGTTTATCTATGGAGGATCCATATGAGAGAATATGCATTGGACTTGAAGTGCTATGAACCATCTTGACAGATTGAATTTAGAAGAAAACTTGAAGAAACATTCATATATAGATATGTCATAGTAAAGGTACTGCTGTTTTCATGGTTATAATGATTTTTTTTCTGCTAGGTAAAATTTTGCTTTTACAGAAAGTAAAGGAGCAGGGAGAAAGCATTACACTACACAGCTTTTTATCACTAAGGAACACCTCCACCTTCACCCTCACAACTCTGCTCTGTCCAGGAAGAAAGATTCAACACTTCAGTCTACACAACATTTTTCTCCAACTCCACTTTGTATTGCACATTGCTAGTTTTGAGAATAAAAACACATGTCTCAAGAAGGGAATTTCCCCCCAGTTTCATTCTAAGTGTCTAAAGTATGATGTCAAGAAACTTGCCTACATTTAAATGGTAAAATAGAGACACTATGGTTGCACAGACTTTGCGTTCATGTCTAAGGCTGTTTCCACCACTAACTAGAAATGGGATTTTTGGAAAAGTAATACAGCCTCAACCCAGGCTGTTCTGAAAAGATGATGAATTCACATGCACACCATGAGAAAATGGAAATTATACTGCATCATTTTAGCATATACAACCTTTTCACGAATCTAGAAATGGCAAGACCCAAAATGAAATCTACATTTAGAATGGCAATATTATGCTTATTAATATACTTACATATACACATATATATGTGTATATATACACATGTATATGATATTTTAAAAACCTAAAAGTCTGACTATTGGAAAAATAATTCACAATAATTCTATCTGTTGTGAGCAGCTACAAATCACATCTGTAGCAACAAACACTTCAAATGTTGCTAGTGTAGCTGAGGTATGAGACTTTAACATCTATCTATCTATCTATCTATCTATCTATCTATCTATCTATCTATCTATCTATCTATCTATCTATCTATCTATCATGTTTTTGGTGCAGAGTCTCATTACACAGCTTGGACTTGTAGTGATCTTCCTGTTTTCAGCCTCCCCAGTGCTGGGATTACAGGCATGTGCCCTCACACCCAAACTCAGTGGCCTTTTCAGCACACCCAAGGGTGGGGCTAGTTGCAGCATGTGGTACTGGGGAGTGAACCTGGGTCCCTGTGCTTACCTTAGCAGGTGCACAGCCCACTGAGCTATCTCACTGGCCCAAGACTTTAATTTTTTAAATTAAAAATTAATCTAACTTCAAACTTAAAAATTGATACTTGATTTAGTTACTTGAGTAATTTAACCATGTTTAGAAAAATGTGTACATGTGAAAGGACAGAAGGAGGCTCTGTGGCATGACAATGTGGCTGGAGCAGTGGCCATGACCTACCAATTGAAGAGACTGATTATCACAGGTGCAAAAGAACAGCACCAGAGCCTAACAGGATCAGGCCACATCCTGCATCAGGTACCAATCTTCTGATGCAAGAACATGCCAAACCTAGCACCTGCTATCAGTCTCCTAGCATGAATTCAAGAGGAACCATCTGGATCAACTATGAAAGAGGACTCTGCCGCCACTGCCCCCTCGCTGTCAGAGTGGCTCGTTTGCAGAACATCTTTTCTCTTTTATCCTCCAATATACTCTTCTCCTGAGCACTTCCTCTGTACCATTCCCTTTTCTATTCTTTTTCTGGTTTCTGCCCCAAAACAGCAACCTCTGACATCCAAAATTGTCCTAAGCAGTTCACTGCTAGGGACAAATAGGAACTTGGAAAACCCTGCTGCTCCCTACCTCATCTGATAAATTACCTTTTGAATCAAAAACTTCAAGAATTCTGAATACAGATCAATGGTCTCAGATGAATTTTATGTCCAAATAAAATTTGTGCTGATGATACAAAATATACACTTGAATTTGAAGAATTGTCCCTTCTAAGAAGACAAAATATATAATTTTAGGTTTATTACATGTTGAAATAATATTTAAAATATACTTGAGTAAGCAAAAATTAATATTTCAAATGTTGAAAACTAATGTAAATACCGAAGAACTTAGAATTACACATATATCATATATGACATTTTCATTGAATGTTTCTAGACCAATTACTAGCACATAAAACACACAGGGGAACGAATTTCTTTAGACACATATTGGAACCTGTTAAGTCACCAAGACTTCTACTGCAGTGTTTCATGTACACTGTGTCATTGATGAATATGTGCTAATTTGTTATTTATTTGTTATGTGCTAAGTATAAGGGTGGTTTTTTTTCTTTTAACTTTTCTGATGTGGGGAATTCTGTCTAGAGATTTGCACATGCTAAAAACACTGCCCTACCACTCAACTAGCTAAAAAAAACCCTGCTAAAATTACCTTAAAAATTATGAATTGATAATTCAGATTTGCTTTAGTAGAACAGGCACAGCCACTGCTGTACTTTCCATCATCAGTACAACCAAATCACTTCTACCATGTTCTGAGAATTCAGTGGTCTTACAGAGCTAAGGCCCAGGAAGACCCTGAGCAATGCAAACATTGGGCAAAAGAGGCTCTGTACTTCAGCAGCAAGCTGAACTGGCACATATGCATAGTGATTTGTGTTATTATTGTCAGGCTTCTTGTTCTCTCTGGTAGGCAGGTCTTTAATTCTATTCATCTGCTCTGGCCAGCCACATCACCACTCCCTTCCTCTGCTTGACATGTCTTTTCCCTCCATCCTGCCAACCCATCTCCTCCTTTAAAGACCTTTTAAATGTCATACTTGTACCATGAAAGCTCCCTTAAGCAAATAAAAGAGAATCATTATTTTCCTCACCCAACTGCATACTGGGCTAAAATAATGTGGCATTCCTGAATCAGAAGGGGGATGCAGAACACTAAATATGTACCTACACACATGGAGTTTTAATGCTGCACAGCCTGCTTGCAGTATTACCTGTTCTTTCCTGTGTTGTGTGAATCTGTCAACTTAAATAATCCTCCATTAAAAAGCCCTTTTGCCCCCAGTATTGGGGAAGTGAACCTATTAAGTTACAGCCCCAGTTGTTTTATGTAAGTATGTATGTATGTATATGTTTTTGAGACATGATCTTGCTAATTCTCTAAGTTGTCCAGGTTGTGCTCAAACTGTTCATCCTTTTGCCTCAGGCTCCAAGAATGTTAGGATTCCAGGCATGCACTGCCATACTCAGATGAGTAGATTTTTTGGTCTGTTGGCATGTTGATGTCATATTGACAGGTCTTCTGGAAATGATCTATGGAACATCAAAAAATAATTTTTAGCTCCTTAGTTATTCAGAGCACTAAGAGTATATAAGGAAGCATAGGTGTAAAGCTAACAGGCTATTGTTTTATTATGACAAATTCACTGAATCTGTGTTTTACTTCTTCATGCAATGACTAATCATGTGCCATTACTTGTTAACTTCAACTGGAACACTCTGAGGTAATCACTGTCATGTTCTGGCAATCCTTTAAGGTTACTACGACTTCCAAATACTTCTTCACATAAGGGCGGGCAGTAGGCACTTGGAGAATCTGATTCAATTAGCCTAATGGATGGAGTTTGAATTAACATAAAACAAGCATTTATACTTCATAAAAAGAAAAAAATTTATACTTTCATAAATACACCTAAGATAAGAATGCATTTTGTCCTAGAGGATGTTACGTAAATATATATGGCTGTGGAAGCACACTGCCAGGGTAGAAAATATTTGTCAGGGTAGAAAAAAAAGATGAAACAACTGATAATATCTGTGTGTCACTGGCATTGTTATGGGGACATACAAAAAAAGCAGCTGGCAGAGAGCATCTTGAACTTGTTTTCCTTGGGATCCTTCACTATGCCTTGGTTTTTTGTGAAAATTACATTTTCCTTTGAGGCTGTCTATGTGAAGAGTGGTTAGACAACTTAGATAAACTGATTCTATCACTCTCCAAGGGAAGCCAGTAGTCTCCAACGGAAGCCAGCATCCATGGGATCCTTATTTGACATTTAAATGGTTCAAAGTTATTTCACCACCTAATTTGTGTATTTCTTGAAGACCAAAAGCAACCAAACAAAAGCAACCACCATAGTGAAAAACTTCTGCCAATTTATAAGCTGGAGTAACCATAATATTGACATACTAGGGGGGTGGTTCATGGCTCCTATAGCTCCTTTCTATTACTTTGGTACATTAAATCGAGTATCATGAGACAACACCAATCATCTTTTTCCTATAACACAAATATCCTACCTTAAAAATTTATTTTTAATTCAAACTGTAAATTTCAAAACCTCATTATTCAAGTAATTGTTATCTCCTGACCCAAGCTGCATCATCATATTTTTTTAAGTTATACTTTAAGACGAAATTAAGGCTGGGTCCAGGATAGTTACTAAGCCTCAACAATTCCACCTCAGATGAGGAGCTTAAGCCTGCTTCTTCCTCTCCATTTCCCCCAGTACTATTTACTCCCAGTCCCTACCATCTCTTTCCTGGTCATCTTGGCAGTCAGTCTGTGTCCCTCTACTCTCAGCCAATACTCCTAGACCAAGCAGGGATATGATCATTCTGCTCCCTCCTAAAAGACAGTGCTGCCCAGTGGTTTCAGGATGAAGCCAGAAACTCCAGCAGGGCCCCCAAGGCTCTGGGTAAATCTTCTGTTCCAGTTTGCCTTTGTATGCCATCTGCCATTCTCTCTCAGGGGCCCTGGGATCCCATGTGCCCTTGCTGAAGCCCTTCGGACCTTTCTCACTTCCTTCACACTCTTCGCTCTGCCTTTTCCCCTCTGCTCTGTAGTATTCTTCAAGTTGCAAATGCCACAACCTCTGTGAACTATTCCTTAGTCTCTTTCTTCCCACTTAAAATGATGCATCATTTTCTTCTATGCCTATTTAGGTCAGTATCCCTATGTCCTAGCACAAAGCCTGGCACAGGTAAAATAATTCTTCAACCACCATTCTGGTTCTCTGTGCAATTTCCCCACATCTCTTTGACCACATATAGCCTGCCTTTAACTATCAAGCCCATGCAAGGCCGAAGCTGAGCCTGCTGACTCACTGTGGACTCCATCCAGCATAGTGTACTAGACATATAAGCATTTAATAATTAATAAGAAGGGAAAGGAAGACTATTGATTCCCTCTCAGGCACTTCATGAAGCTTATTCAGGCATACAGAACTTAGGAGGATGACTTGATCACATGCACCTCAAGCACTGTGATAAAATTCTTTGGGTTTATAATGTCTTCTTTTTTCCTAGTAAAGCAATGCATTAAAAAAAAAAAAAAAAAAAAAAAACCATGCAATGTCAGTGTCCTCTATTTGGAAAAAAGACCTTGAACAGTCCATAAAGAATTAGCTCAGTAGATCTCACTGAACTCAATTGCCTGCCAATTTGGCAAAAGTGGCTGGAAAGTTTAAAAGTAAAGTTGACTTAAATCCATGCAATTTAAGTGACATTTAGGCAAATGTAGGAGTAAGTTAACATTTGTACTGAAAGCAATTCTTGACATAGCCAACTGACTGAAAACAAACAAAATATTATCCTGGAAATATTTTGAGTCCACTGATAATTGCATACATAAAAACTGTTTCATTCTAACTTCAATTTGAATTTTATGAATATGTCTTCCAAGAGCTTTGTGAGAACAGTGATGATGTTTTGTTGTTAAGTCTGCCAAAATAACAATACAACAACAACAACAACAACCATTACATGAGGGATTAAGAGGCAGGATGTTTTACAGGTGAGTTTAGACCCTGAATTCCAGGTTAGAATAAAAAGAGAAAGAACCCAAAAGACAATACACTGGCTATTGCTTTCTAGGTGCTGATCCACAGATGGGAAAAGTACTAGTTAAATTTCCTAATAAATATTTCACACCCAGTCACCTAATTCAACATTTAACAGATTACTAACAAGATCCAATGTGTCGTGGAATGTAATAGGGAGTATAAAAATGAAAAGTCTTAGACCACAAGTGACTTAGGCAAAACACTATTACATAACAAGGTCACCACTGCAACAATATGTACAAAGAGTAGAGGAAGTAGGTTTGTCACAGAAGACTTCACCCATGGTGACACTTAAATTCACTGGTGGGACAAGAGTTTGGCCCAAGTCCAAAGAACTCATGCTTCAGATGTAAACCATGTAAGACAGAAAACGCTGTCTTGTATATTGCTGCATACACTGATACTTTGCTACATTACCAGTTACTACATACAGCTTGGAATCTGGAAGGGGGTATTCATTCCACCCTGGTGGTTCCATACACTTTACTTACTGAGATCCAGAAACCTCTCACCAAAATGTACTCACATCAAGACAGTTCAAAGAGATGCCTGGACTCTTCAGTAAGTGCTATTTTGTTGGCAATGAGCCATAAACTCACAGGGAGATTTAGACAAGTGTTAATTTGGTAAATCAATAATAATGGCTACTGAGCAATTACAATAGTGAATATACTAATTACTTCATAAATATTAACTCATTCAATCATTATAGAACAAAATATATATATATATATATATATACCACACCACATACAAAATTCCTATCATATATAATTTCTTTATATTAGTACCTTTTCTCAATAAGAATCAAGTAACTTGCTCAAGGCCACATGTGGCCGAGGCAAGGCTTATTTGTGACTATCTTAAATCATGTGGAAAAAAAGGTAAACCAAACAAGCTTAAATCAATTTTTCATATTTTTATTGTAGTAAAAATTAATGAAACTAGTGGTCAAGAAGTCAGAAAAAGAGTGACAAATAATGTAATGCATCATTTCTTTACCAAGTAGAGAAAAAGCAAGGCTGTGAAGAGCTCTGGCTTGGGGCTGCAGCTCAGCTCCTCCTCCTCTGAGGTGCTTACATGCATGAGCTGCTGAGTTTCATCCCTGGCACTGGGAAAAAAGTGAACCATAACTATCTTGCTTTCCAGGGTGGGCACTAAACTTCTCCTTGCACCAGAACAGAGGGAAGAGTGGGGTAAGAGGTCTTTCTCTCTTTCATGCCACGTGACTAGTGTTGCATCATTTCACTCTGCAGCCAGACTCAGGAAGAGCACGATTCACTTGTTTTCAACAAGAAAAAATAAAAGCAAATAACCCAGATGGGATGCTATTCCTGGTTGATTCTTTTGGACATCGTTAACTTTCTACTTGATCTAGGGGAGACAGCAGCTTGGTCTTGCACTCAAGCTCTGAGCTCTGGTGACTCTGCCAGCTCTAGCAGCATCAGACAATGGGTAGATATCTCTTGGTATCATTTTAACACCATCCATAAAGAACATCCTAGACCCCCTCCCCTTTGTGAGCAGAAATTTCATGAAAACATGGAGCTGATCAACTCAGCTTTATTTTTTCACTGTAAAACACAGCCTGATCAGACACACTCTGAAATAGAGAAAGAGGTCCTAGGAACAACACCAATAATTTGTCTCTATCCTTTTCCCAGAGCTCAAAGAGTATTTTCATTCTCCTGGCCCAAGAAGTGACAGTCTCTTAGTCACTCCCTAAAACAAAAGCCTTGTCTGGCAAAACAATGTAATATTTAATGAGCTCACTGGGAGGGTTTGGAGGCTGCTATTTTGTGCATGAGGGACACTTGAGAATTGTTGAGTGGGTCTTCCCGCTATTAAGAGTGCACACACTACATGACAGTTATATCTTCTGTCTGAGTTCATTTAATGTATTAATCACATAATTACACTTAGCTTCTGGTCTTTAACTTAACTTTTAGCAAGCTTTTCCTCAATTTCAGTATCATACCTAATTCCAGTACTTGGGAGGCTGAAAACAGAACGATTACTAGGAGTCCGATCTATGTAGTGAGACTCTGTAAACCCTGTTGAAAAAGCAAGCAAGCAAGCAGAGCTCAATGAGGGACCTAGAGAAAGAGAGAAAGTCATAGCTCCACGATGCTAGTAAGTAAGTTCCTATTTTGGAGACCCAAATCAACAATACAGGAAAATAATATGGAAAATCTGGCTTTAGGGGGTCAATGAGTGATACTAATATATAAATAATAGTTCATGAATATATGAACAGTTACTATTCTATGGTGTCGAAGGCTGCTCATATTTTACTTATAGGCTTATACAGATAGCTATTTCACTTGACAGTCTTTTCCTTAAATTCATGGCTGGGTTCATAGTTAATTTTAACTCATCCCAAGCTGGGTGTGGTGGCACGTATCTGTAATCTCAGCTCTTGGGCTGCTGAGGCAGGAGGAACCTGGGATACATAGTGAGTTAAGCCCAGCCTGAGCTACAGAGCAAGACTCTGTCTCAAAAACAAAGTTATTCCAGAATATTAAAATTCTGTTTTATTTTTTCTGCTAGCCACACAAACTGAATCCAAAGGCTAGAAGTAGTGAGTCCATCAGAATTTTTCTTATTTTCAGGAAGAAAAATTCTCTCCACTAGTTCCTCCAGCAGCATAGTTGTAGTTGTGAGCTTGCCTTGAGTAGAGGACAGGGGTATGGGATGGCTCTTGCCAGGCTGCTAACAAGCATAGGGCCCAGGGGCCACATGCTGCTCTGATCTAGGCACCATCACTCACAGATGCACTTGCTTGTGTATGGGGGGGCTCTTTCTATTAGTCTTCTGTTATTTATCTTCGAAATAACATTCATTTCAAAAGGATGTGATGAAGCTTAAATGACATGGTACTAGGTGCTGTGAGTATAACACAGCAATCCTTCATAAATGATAATGGTTTCTGACTATGAAGCCAATGCAAGGACTAGCTTAGAGAGCTTTTGAACAGGTAAAATGAGTAAATGATAAAGCCTTCTCAAGCTAGGATCTATATCTAAACAACACGATTAAAATACAAGTCTCAGTGGAGAATACTGATATTTCTATGGAAATACGGAAAACAGGAAAAATATTCTTTTGGTATGTAAGTGAAATATGGAAAGCATTCTTACATAGTATTAAACAAATAAGCAACATTTATTAATTTCTGAAACATATTTCAGTAAGTTAGTACTATATTACTTGGCTTGTTGTGTCTCCAGCTGACAAGTTGGCACAATTTCAAAGGGTCCAAGTGTGTGATCTAATAATATTCTTCTACATAATTTTTCAAAAAATAAACAGAAGGACTGACTTTCTTTTTGAGTAGGCATAACTAAGAAAGCATCACATAATGCTGTTTTCCTGAAACTGGAGGCAGAAAGACACAAGCTTTGGGAGTACTTTTTGACACATACCACTGTAAAAAACCTTAGTGGGGAGTTGTCTTAGTTACTCTTCTCTCATTGCTGGGACAAATACCCGACACCCAAATTGAAGGAAGGAAAGGTTTATTTAGGTCCCAGTCAGTAGATGTGTTGGTCTGCATTCCACTGGGTCCAAGGCAGAGCAGCTCATAGGCAGAAAACAACCTTTCATGGCAGGATACAAGGAGCAAGAACACAAAAGGAGGGAGCAGCACTCAAGCAGCTAACTTCTCTCCCCACTTTTCATTATAATGCAAATTGCCTGCCCCAAGGCAGGTGCAGCATCCACACCCACCATAATCAATCACAAACTCCAGAAGCCACCCCAAGACTTCATGAGGCTTTGGGGGGGACAATTATACGCAAACCATAACAGGGCTATATGTCGATGAAATTCTGTTCTACCTGAGGTTCATCAATGTCATGCACTGCTAACCATGGGCCTTCAGTTTATGTCTTATAAAAAATGATGAGAGGCACAAGAGTTTAGTGCCTATCCACAGTCCCTCATCTTGAGTATCAATTTCTGGCTCTGGAGGGGAAGATGGTGTACTGCTCAGCCTCATGAAGCTTGTTGCAATGGCTTTCCTAATGGGAACTCGGGTTTCCTCAGTGCTGGAGGAGCTCAGGAACTCTCTGTTGCTAAGGATGGCTGTGGTACTTTTGGGGGAGCTCTAGGGCTTACCTGAGTGTTACTTCCTAGCTCCAGTTCAGATCCCTCAGCCTGTTAGCCTAGATCCTTCATTCTGCTGGTATAGACTTCCTAGCTTCTGCAACTGATGTTTGGGCCTTTCCATCACATATCCATAAAGCAGGCCTGCATGAGACTTTGCTGTGGGCTCTAGGCCTCCAGTTGGACTGGTGGGAGGCATTGTTAGGAGCTCTAGGCCCTCAGCTGGATTTTTTAGTATTTAGTGTGTGGATAGATTTTCTGCATTTAAAGTATGTGATTCTTGGGTGATTCATTCTAAAATACTGTTATAAAATGTATCCTATACTATATTGTTCACCTTACAAAAACCCCAAAACATAGTAGTTTTTAAAAAAATGAATTTTATCATCAAGCCAAAGGAGGTCTCTTTTCTCATACAGGGTGAGTCTCACCCAGTACCAGGGCATGAATCATGATTAATCTCAGGTGATTTAGCAATTCCCTTCAGCTTTGCCAGTGACTGGTCTAAAGGGAAGCATGGGACCCAATTCCAATCAGAGGCATACAAATGGAAGTTTTTTTTTTTTTTTTTTTTTGGGGTGGGGGAGTCATCACCATCTTCTTCTGAGAAGAAAGCTCCAAGATAGACCTCCTTTCTTCCTGAATTTGAAGTGAAGTAAGGGTATTTGTAACCAAGGTGGTTGTCTTTACACAGTGATGAATCTAAAGATTGGATAGTCTAGACTATGGAGCTCTAATCTCATGTGGAACTTCCATCTTTAGACTATAGTCTGAGAAAACCAATAAAAAAAAAATCTCTATTCTTTCAGGCTGTACGAAGTTATTCTATTATTTGTGGCAAAAGTATCCTAAAATGACACATTTCAAAGTACTAGCTGGTAGAAATATGCCTTATATATTAATCATAGTATTTAACCTGTGATCATCTCCTTCCCTCCCCTTTCTCTCCTCCCCCTCCCCTTCCCTTCATTTTAGAGACAGGGCCTCACTCTGTAACCCAGGCTGCCTTCAAACTCATGATGATCTTCCTGTCCCAGCTTCCTGAGTACTGGGATTACAGGCATGTGCCACCATGCCATAAATAGCACATAATATTTCTATATTGTGATTAACAACAGGAACACTTTAAGTCACTGATATTCAGAATCCTGCTTCAACAGTCTCTCCTTACCTCTCTTCTTTCCCTCTTCCATCCTTTCTTTTTGTAAAGTAGTTGACTAATGAAAGAAGATGTGATTTAAATTTCAATGCCTCTGTCCAGCTAAGAAAGTATGGCTAGCTAACACAATGGATAACAAAAGAAGATATGTAAAATGGATTCTGGCATATTTACAATGTGCTAGAAATCTACCATTTGCTGTCATAATTTTGGTATCTCCCAAGATTCAAGCATTTTAATATGTAATTTATCTTTTTCTATTTTTTTGGTGCAGGGTCTCACTATGCATGCAGCCTACATTCATAGTGATCTTCCTGCTTTTCGCCTCCCATGTGCTGGGATGACAGGCGCGCGCCACCGCGCCCCGATTGCATTGCCGGCTCAGCGCACCCGAAGGCGGGGCCGACGCGGCTGGGGGAACCAAGGATCCGAACACTGGTCCCTGCGCTTATCTAAGCAAGCGCTTAGTCCGCTGAGCTATACCGCCGGCCCTTTTAATATGTAATTTAAAAAGGAATTAGTTCACCTTGACAAATGAAAATAGGCCAGGTTTTTGAGGACCTTCAAAACTGGCTTCTTAATGGACATGCAAAGCATTAGTCTTCCCATAATGACAGCACAGACACAAAAGCATCTCTGATTTTTCTGTTTGCTTGCAGCCAAAGATACAACTTTTCAGTCAAAGATAACAGAAAAGGGATGGGCTGTTTTACTCTCAACCAGGAGGGAGAGTGAAAAAAGGGTTCAGGTCCATCATCCAAGGAGGAGTGAAACAGAACCCTCAGTTTCGAATACCCTAAGGAAGCTGAAATTCTTATTTCAAAGAAGATTAACTCTAGAAAGAATAAAATAATAAAGTGTTACTATAGCTAAGACCACATTGTCATTGAACCCAAGACTTCATTTTTAGGGGAGACTCATTTAAAATGTGATTTTCAGAAACTACATGTTGAAAACTAGACTTTACAAAAGAAACACATTAAAGTTTGTCTTAGTAACTACTTAAAATTATTCACCTAGAGCAACTTTTAAAAAAAACTTATGTAAAGTTGGCAGAGAGCTTTCTACCTCACTGTGTACAGGCATGAAGGTGAGTGACAGAAGAAAATAGTGTTTCTATTTTACTAGCCTCTTGTATCCTTCCACCTTCTTTATTATTTCAACATGATTTAACTGAAACATGTGACCTACCAAATCTAGGAGAGTAAATATCCTTTAGCCATATGCTCATTTACTTTAAAAACCCCAGAACGCCAGCAATTTCCATAAATGCTATATACCAACTATAGGGAAGAAAATGTCTCCAGAGTAAGAAGACTGCCACATCAAGTTGGAGACAACTCTGGTCTAATTCATGACACCTTATTTAAAACATAATCACAGAAAGGTGACAACTTTTTCTTGTTTGGGTTGCTTGGAAGCAAGCTATTCCAAGAGTCTGACCAAGCATAAGATGCCACGTCTGAGATTCAGTCTCTGCTCATAAGTTGAGTTCAGTGTAAGATGAAACTTCCTTCAGTCTGGCTTTAGTGATATGGGAGAAAAAAATGACAAAGCTCAGTTTTCAGTGAAAGAGTTCAAAACCTTTCATATTCATCAACAAGAGGCAAAGGATCACGTTTGCTCCTTTCTCTTAAGGCAGTAAGAAGAGACAATCATGATCACAAAGAGAAAAATGACAGGAAAATAGGGAAGAAAAACACAATCTTGTATTTGCTCAGTTGAAGCAATTTATTGATTTGAGCTTTACATAACAAAACATTTTATTGACTGGCCAAATCCTTCCTGCATGAATGTAACAATCAAATGGAATTTTACTAAACTATTGCCCTAGTTAATTTAATACCTTATCCTTTCCATGGCTGCCAAAATACATATTTACTTCTTTAAGACTAAACTCAAAGAAGTCGGCCTAGTGTTACTTAAGACTAGGAAAACATTTAAAGAAATTTAATTGTATATTTCCATAATGTTGTACTTGTAGCATTATCTGAGAAATCCTGGGATTTGAAGGCTGTCTTCCACTGCTAAACTACTTGATACTGAGTAATTGATTAAGAACAGCAGAAGCAGTCAGAGTTGTATATCAAATTAGGGTTTATAGAAAGCACTTAATGCAGATTTGAATGCCTTCTCAAAAAAGATTTCAACTCTCTTAAATTGATATGACAACAAATTGTTATAGCAGAATAAAAAGTATTAGCCCAAATGTTATGGCTTTGGCTTAAGTTTCCATCTGTAGCTCATCAAATGACTAAACAGTGGAAAGGAATTAAACCAAATCAAACTCATTGCAGCGTCTGAAATGCTGGCAGAATGTAAACTTCACTGCTTTGCATCTGGAGTTTTGAGGAACTAACATTTAAATGCCCATGTGCTTGTATATTCTATGAAAAAGAAAATGTAGGATTATAGTACCTGATGGTTAAAGTTAACTTATGGAAATTTGTAATTCATTTTGTTTCTTTCATGTACATACACACCCCTTTCCTTTCACTGCCCCCAAATATAAGGCAGAATGAAAAAAATAGCCAGCTCTAAATTTGTTTAATGTACATTTTATTTTATTTTTTTGGTGGTACCAGGGATTAGATCCAGGGCCTCTGCACTGAGCTATATCCCCTATCTCTTTTAGTTTTTACTTAAAGAGAGGGTCATACTAAGTCACTGAGTTGCTCAGGCTAGGCTTGAACTTGTAATGCTCATGTTTCAGCCTCTGAGAATGCTGGGATTATAGGTGTACATATACTTTGGCTCTACATACAAAATGTTAATGGACATGATCACACACCAGGCACAGTGGCATGTGCTTACAGTGCTAGCCACACGGAAGGTTAAGGTGAGAGATCACTTCATCCCAGCAAAGGGGGACTGGCCTGCACAATGGAGCAAAACCTCATCTCAAAGAGCAATAATAAGCTTCTCCCAAAACAAAACATGACTACTCCACTTCATATTTGTCTCATGAAGAGAATACCTATCCAAAATGCATACAGCCTCATTTACTAGACTCAAAACATCTTTTTTTTCTAACAAAAAATCTCCTTTCACCATCCTTCTAGAAGAAATATTTGAAAGTGTTCTCATAGAACTTTGCCTCCAAATATTAGGTTTCTGACTGTTCTCTGACTCACTAAAAGTATAAATCCACACAGCTAAAGTCAACAGAGTCTATCAAATGCATCCTCCCACTAAATTTTGTAGAACCTGCACTGTGTCTGGCACTCTTCCTATGGTTCTCCAAGCTCTGGAGAACCATATTTTTCATTAATATATCCTGAGTCTCAATAGGAAAGTGAAGCTATGAGAGCCTTGATGTAGCAGCCAGATGTGAAGTTCTTAGAGCACATGTCTGTGCTCAGCTGATGCTTAATAAATAATAATCGAGGAGGGCTTGCCTTGATTTTTTTATACTACTTAACACAAGGCATTGTGGGACAATAACCAAGGAAAACTAATGCTCAGTAGGGCAGTCTAGCATTCAAAAGAAGAGCACTGAACATTCTCTCCTGATGCAATCCATAGTTCTACAATGGAACAATATTTAAATGAAGATGCTGAATGGGATCTATGACATGAGAGAGATTAGTAAAAAGAAAAAAGGAGGTTAATCTGTATTGTATCTTGTAGCCAGCTGTGTTGCCAGGAAGTGGAAGTGGAAGTGGTAAACCTTCTACATGGGTACAATGCTTAGAGTGGTGGGGTCTCAGAAAGTACAATACTGGGAAAATTATAAATATTGAAATGCTTAAGAAAGGTTAAGAGAAATGTTGGGACTCAAATAAATGCAGAGAATTTTACTATATAAACAAGAGATGTACTGACTTGTGTATATCTTAAGTGACAAAAATCTACTCCTTTACATTTAAAAGTCTTATTCTAAGGCAAAGACTATGGGCTAAGAACATTAATTGTTCATTTAAATCTAAGCTGAAACCTCACAAGAAATACTTCACATGGCATATGGTTATCTCCTGTCATAGAAACTGAATTTAGGAAGAATTAAGCCTGATCCTTATTAAGCACATTTAAGAAAAAGTTAGCTTATTTACAATCAATGCACCTCACTCAATGAGGTGCACTCAAATGAGATGACACATTTACAGCTATCAACCAAAATACTAGTTGCTAAACATATTTAAGGTTTAGTACAAGGAACCGAATGTGCAAAGAAAGCTTATATTTGGGTCAGAAAACCTACAGAACAATCTCTGTACATAAATAACAGAAAAATATCATTTTTCATGGCCTAAACTCACATCTGATCTCAGTTTATCCTGAATATTACATAAGGCTCAAAAAATGTAAGCATTCCCAGCACATAGGAAAACCTGTACTGTAACATCATGGAACTCAGTTGTGCCCCAAATTTTCTGAACAAGGAGATTATGGAGCCACAGAGGAATGCTATCCATGATCTATAGTGTGCCTAAGGAGAGTCACATGGAGAGAAAACTTCCTCTCAGGCTTTCACAGAGAGAAAATTGGTCAAGCAATGGCCGTGACTCATCCACATGGCTGACACTGACAAAGTATCTATATAGTGCAGTACAGGGTTATAGGATAAATCCTGAGGGAACTTGACTGACCTTATCAACAAAAGTTATGACCTTATGTAACAAAAGTTACATTTCTTGTTATATAGGTCTTGCTTTATCTTGGTCTTAACTATCCAGCAGAAAAGTATAAAAACAAGGTATATAAAGTAAAGCCAGGGCTGGGGAGATGGTTCAGTGGAATAAACGCTTGCCTGGCATGCACAAGGAGCTGAGTTTAATCCCCAGTTCCACTACAAAATAAAAAAAAAATAAAAGCTTAAAGTAAAGCCATATTAATATGCTAAGGTGTAAAAGGCTCTAGTCAGCAACTTCTGTTGATAACCCACTGCTATTGTGGACTGCTACACTGTGTTGGACTGTTTTGCTGAATTCAAGCACCTATAATAACTGAATGCCAATAGAATACTCATCTCTGACAGGACAAAATAAAAAAAGGGGATGCAAAGGAAGGACCATTTTACATTTTTATATACAGAATAGTTAGGATATGCAGATACTTTCACTTAATTCTATGGAAGAAAGATTTGTACTAATAGTGTTTGGATAGGAGACCTTGTCTGCTTCTTGTACTATGGATAACCACTAGGAAGATAACAATGTAAAAAGTATTAATTACTGAAATTGTCCTATTAATCAGCTTTGAAAAAAAAGAAATAAAATTAAATGATACTTATGAATGGAAAAAAAGAATACAACTACTTTATCTTAGTTCAAGGAGAAGAAAGATTTATACTAATAGTGTTTAGACAAGATATGTATGCATCTTGTACTCTGAATAACTACTACGAAGACAATAATATACAATGTATTAATTATTGTAACTGTCCTACTAACCTGTTTTGAAACTCTCATTGCCACTTCTCAATAAAATTAATAAAAATTGAATAAAAAAGTAGGCATTCCTAATGAGACAATTAGCACATTTGTAACCTGTTTGGTACCTTGAACTGTACCCAAAAATAAATGCATGAGTCATGAGCATTAAAATGTTTTGAAACATACATTTTAGATAAAGAGAATATTTCCACATTCTGTTAGTTGAAACACGTAAATATTGATAACTTTCTCAAATATGTTGAGCTGTTCCCAGATTGTGAGACTATTCAGAATATCTTTCCTTCTTCCCCATTGCTGCCTGCCTGTCTGACCAGTATTTCTTTTTCTTTTATTTATGTATTTTGTATAGTATCTTACTATGCAGTCCTTCTGTTTTAGGCCTCCCCAGCACTGGATTACAGGCATGTGCCCCAAAGTCTGGACTCCATCACTGGCTCAGCGTGCCCTGGGGGCAGGGCCCGCATGGCATGTAGGACAGGGGTTCCTGCACTTGAGTAAGCAGGCACTTAATCCACTGAGCTATCTTGCTGGCCCCAGTATTTCAATTCTCTTTGGCAATTTTACCAACTAGCAGGCAAAAGCAGGCAAAGAAGGGGAAATGCAATCATTTTCTGACCCCATTCTTGTAGATAGTTTTAGGGGGAGTAGGCCACAGCACCAGGTGACACAGGCTTTCTGAATGGGTTCCCATTATCCCTGGAATTATTCTCCTTATTCTTGCTGTTAAAGATAATTAGGAGTATTCTACTGTTTCCTCAACAAAAATATCATTCATCAAAGAAACTTCAGCAATGTAAGCAAACTATCACCCTAAAAGAAGGAAATATCACACATACATTTTTATTTTCAGTATTAAAGGATGCAATTTATATATTATATTTTGGATTGAGGGTTGCTGGGGATTGAATTCAAAGCCTGGCATATGCTAGGGAAGTCCCTTATCACTGAACTACATGCCAACCCTGAAGCCATTTAAATTATATATTTACATACTATGCAGAAGCCATAGAAACAGGCATGACGGTACATGCCTGTCACCCTCACACGTGGGAGGCTGGCGCAGGAGGAGCTCCATGAGTGTAAGGCCAAGCCGATCTATATAGTGAGACTCTGTCTAAATTAGAAGAAAAAAAATCCCCAAAAAAACAATTGAGAGAGAAAAAAATATCAACATAAAACATTCCTTCCTGCAACAGAAGAAGAAATATACCTTATAACAGTCATACTATTTGGTGAATGAGTTTACTCAAAAGATTATGGGTCCAGGACGGAACTTCCAGTACAGTTTTTGAAGTAATGATGAGAAGACTTGTAAATATCTAGAAACTTCAGTCTGTAGTTTTCAGACAGAGGAAAGGATGGGGCCTGAGGCTTAGAGGTACACAGGAAGGAGGATGAGTGTAGGAGACTAAGAACTGGCACCATTAGCCAACAAAATTTGAAGTAACCCTAGAGTACTAATTCCTACCTGTGTGCTACAGCCTTTTTTTCATAATTATCCAGAGATAATTATGAAAAAAGTTCAGTTATCATTTGGATTGGGGAGGGACTTAGGCCACCTTCTAGCATCTTGGCTTTGAGCAAATAATTTTCTCTTTTCTTTCTGTAATTAGGACAGGGTCTAAAGGGTCCATAGGTCTCACTACATAGCTCAGACTCACAGTGATTCCCCTGTTATTCAGCCTCCCAAGTGCTGGGATTGCGGGCGCGCACCACCACACCCAGTTTCAATTGCCATCTCAGCACGCCCATGGGCGGAGCCAGCACGGCAGACCCAGGGATCGAACCCTGGATGCTGCACTCTGCTTAAGCAGGGGCTTTAGTCTGGTGTGCTATCAGTCTTGCCCTGAGCAAACAATTTTCTAAAGCCTCATTTTTCTCAATTTATAAAATAGAATATATGACTTCATAGGGCTATTGGACAGAGTACAGAGAATAAACAGAGTGGTCATGTGGTCCCCTTTGCCTGGGGCAGTCTGTGTTGAAGCTCAGAATTCCACTATAAAACTATTAAATTTCATTCTCAAAAATGTCCTAGTTTGGCTGAATAATTACTGCCCTATGTATAAGTGACCCATATTTGACAGAGAGACAGTTATTATATATTATTTTAGGACTATTTACACATTTGTTTAACAAAATAATAAAATCTGTGATTTGCCTCAGACCTAAGAATTCCTTGACACTTAAGAGCTCATGGATACTGATTTGGATTTTTGTTTCTCATGAGGGCTATAAACTACTTTAGCAAAAGTAACATGATGGCCAGAGAGAATGTGACCACCAGAGACAGGATGTAAGCTACAAGGGCAGAACAGAATCTCCCCTGCTGAGGTGCAGCTCAGTAGCAGAGCCTGTGCTTAACATGGACAAGACCCTGGGTTCAGCCCTTGGCCCCACAAAACACGAAAACAATGAAAAGAAGGGAGGAGAGTGTGCCTGCAGTTAGGCTGGCCGTGAACAAGCATCAGCAGGTGCCCCTCTGCAGCCAGCTCCAGGTGTTTTCCATTCCTGGCTGACCATGGTGTTTCTCTGGCCCCAGAGCTCACCTCATACAACAGCATGTCTATGGTGGGTAGATACTGCATTGCCCTTGTGAACAGAATCAGCTTACTACAATGTGCTTAAAAAATGCTAAATCTAATTTTCCCAATGGATGCAAGTTTTTTTCTGGAGCAACATTAGACATTTTACAATGCCCACTAATATCTTCCTACAGCAATGAGTTCTTTCAGTTTTTTTTTTTTTTTCAGGGCAATTCATTTGTGAATGGAATTTTATATCCTAAAAGAGTTAATGGGTATACAGAAGTTTTCCTCAAAGGTATAGCAAGATTTACCAAATATCTTGGGCAGAGTGCATGCCTGCATGGAAAAGGAAGGTGCTGAAGGGATTCTGATTGTACCTTCATTTATTGGAATTGTTCACTCTCATGGGCCTCCATGGGTGTAAGACACAAGGAAACCATTTAGAGCTCTCAGACTGATGTGGGAGCCCACACATTGGCTCACAGTGCCACAGTGCATGCCCTCTTTCCCTGTGAAATATCTTCGAACTACCCACTCTGAATTTTTTTCTTTAGCAAATTGAAGAGACCAAGGTGACCTTCTGCCATCTAGAAAATTCCCAGGCCAAATCCCAGACTACTAGATATTAAGCTAAACATTTTCTATGTTAATATCTCCTTTACTCCTATAGGGTACTTATTGTTGTGCCCATTTTACAGACAAGAAATTTGACATAGAGCAGTTAATTAATTATCCAAGTGCAGGAGCTAGACACCAGGATCAAGTCCATCTAGCCCTCTAACTTGTGTGTTCCAGGAAGGGTTTAGTACATCATTGGGGCTAACAGGCACAGATTTGGCAACAGAGTAGCAAAATGCAGAGAAGGGGTACAGATTAAGCAGGACTGGAACAGAAAATGAAGAGCAGAGCCTAGAGAGAAACACAAGAGAGTATGAGTTGATGCCCATAACTCTTAGATGTAAGGGGGAGCTGAGGAGCAGCCTTTGATAATTAGAAGATCATTGAGAACTCCAGGTCAAAAAAGAGAAGGGCACAGGTGCCATGGCTGTGGGCACCAAGGAGCAGCAGGTGCAAGCGCCTCTTCTGCTGGAGGTGTGGATAGGAGGAGAGAAAGAGCAACAAGGCAGTAGTTCAAGGGGGAGGAAAACTTCCAGGTGAGGTCTGCCAAGAAGACTACAGTATCTGCAGACATCAAGGCCATTTTCATTTGCACCTCCATTCAAATGAATGGCACAGTATGGGCATGCCAAAAAGAGGAGAATGTTAAAAAGAACACTGAATAGAAAGCTAATACATCACTCCAGGCAGTGACTGACTTATTTAATTGGCTTTTTGATTCTCCAGAGGAGACAAAGATGTATAATAGTACATTTACCTCAAAATATGCCTTAACAAAAAAAGGAAACCTTTACCTGGAAATGCATATGAAATCATCTTTCCTCTTACTACCATCTAGCAAAACAGTCAGCCGTAATTATAGTTTGTTTTATTGCTTTTTAATTGTTGCTCTTCAGTAAATAAGCAGCACTGTATAATTAGGGAGTTGGTTCCCCACATAAGTGTGCAGATGGAAATCCTCACCTCCCCAACCTATGAGGCTAGGCATGACTGTGCAGGAGCAATGAGCTTGAGTCTAGTGTGCATCCTCTCAGCCAAGGTTACAAAGAGTAAGCTGACCCCGAGGCTTCTGTTTTCTACTTTGTCTTCCACACAGATTCCTTCTATGTTTTCGGCACAAGATATGTAAAACTTAGTTCTAAGAACTATGCTAGGTTGTAAGAGTTTTAACAAGCTTAAAGACTGCAAGAACAAGGCATATATCCTATTCTTTTAAGAAAGTACTAAAAACATTCTGATCCCTGGAGACATACCAACATCACTCTTCTAAAAGAAATAACTAAAATAGAGGGCAGGGATTGTGTTTTATTGGCCTCTAATAGGTGTTCAAGCTTTGCTGAAGAATCCAGAATTGGGTCACAGATATTCTGTGAGTGGAAAGGAACAGTTATTTGGAACCATTTCCTGGTGTGTGTATGTAGGAGAGGGAGAGGAGTTTAGGAAGGATGGAGATAATACATACTTTGTCTAGACATTTGAAAACAGACAAGGAAAAGCTTTTTAAAAGAAATCCCATAGGCTCAGTATCATCACAGAGTACTTTTCTGTCTCATTAGCCCACAGCAAAAATGGATCTGAAATCATCAAATTGTGACTAAAAAACCATACATCCTGATGTCAAACTCACAAGTGAGTTCTTTTCATTAAGAAAAGTGTCCTGTAAGGTATACTATTGGTCAAATTCTTTTCATTAAGCGAAGAGTAGGCAGACAAAGGAAGATTCATCCTTGAGTGTAAAGTATACAAATAATGCATCCAGGTTAAATGATTTATGGCTGTAACAAATAAAGGAATGCTGTTTGGGAAAGAGTATTACTCTCAAAGCGCTTCCTACTTGGTATAAAAACAGCTTTCCACAAGGCCCATGGTGCTACAGTAATGCAAAATGATCTGGAAAGAATGGTTTCTATGGATATCATTAAGAGATACATATCCTTGAATACCTTCCCATTCAAGGCACTTAGGCTTTTTTCTTAAAAGCAATTACAACCTAGGATTTTTCTGTTCAGGTTTTGTTTACATGAGAATAATTTGGCCCTGGGTCATGTGTTTGGCATATAATTGCCACTTCTTTGAGCCCAGGTGGGTACATCAGTACAGGCATAATAAAATATCAAATTTTCATTGGAAAAAAATAATTTTAAAGCATTGAAGGATCCGTAAAACCTGCTGGTCTTTTACCCCAAAGCAAGTACAAAGGCTGCTGGTGAAATAGAGAAGACTTTGTTCTCAAAGTGTTAAGAAAAACAGAAGGTAGCAATGATCACCTGAAGGCCTCGTTTTAATTTGATCCTGGATTCAGAACGACTTAGAGGTTGTCTTTTTGAGACAGTGTTACTATATTGCTAAAGTCTTCATGTAAGCCAGAAAAGGAACTTCAAAAGCCATATAATTCTGAGGGTGTAATGAATGATTCGGGTGAGAACCCACTTGTTTACATTTCAGAAAAGGTAGTTATTTGGACTATAGTCGACATCAGGATTTTTCAAAATGCAAATATTAAATAGCACTCTTAATCTCATCTACATAGACAAGAGAGGGATTTATCAAGTCAACTGCAGATGCCTCTGTATAAAAAAGATGAGTCTTAGGTTCAGGACTATCAAATACTTTTTTCATTTCAGACAATACTCTAATAAAACAATTATGAAGTACTCCGAAACCCTGCCACACCCCTTTGATTGAACCACACTCCACAAAATATTTAGATTAAAGCCTGAACAAATGAAATAAACATCAAGGCAGGAAATGCAGCCTGGAATGCTTGATCTGGCACTCAGCAGACTCCGAAGGGCCTTTTCACTTGAAAATTTAAGCAAACAAAATCTACTGTAATTCCACTGCAGCCTTTACACTTAAGCAAAACTACCTCATCTCTGACATTTTGATTTTTTACAGCAGACAAGAAGAAAAAAAAATTCCTTGCTTCACAAACATGTGTCCAGTTGAGATCTGATTTCTCAAACCTTACGCACCACTCCAGCAAACAAACAAACAAAAAGGTTATTTTTTTTATTACTCACTATTACTCCAGGATTTCAGTAAATATTTGATACTGATCTCAAAGAAGCCCGAATCCTGTTGACTGGCCATGTCTGCAGCATACAAAGAGGCTCCTAGCACTAGGAGCTGCTGGAAAAGCAGGTACCGGGTGTGGAGATGTGCCTGTCACAGGTTAGTGATGTAAGCGCTGGGTCAGGAGCTGAGACGGCGGCTTTGCAGATCCACCTCCGTCTCTGACTGGGAGACCTCATTTAAAGGACAGCAAGGAGCTGGAGATGCTCAGCCGCTCCTCCTCCTCTGGGGCCAGGTCTTGCTTCTTATTTGTTGGGTGCCGATCTCCCTGCAGCCCTCAGAGGCAGCGGCTGCGGGTGCTTTCATTTCTGGGCTTTCATAACCAGAAATGCCTCCTGCCGGCCGCCCACACGCTCGGCTCAAGCCAGGTACAGTATCGAGGAAGTCCCCACCTGAACCGGGATCTGCTCTCCTGAAGGGGGGAAGGGATTTTCGGCCAGCTTGCCTGACGCGATGCGGGCTGCCTCCTGGACCACTCGGTGGCCTCAGAGCCAAGAGATGAGCTGGGCCCTCTGCTCTCTGCCCCTGCCTCAACCTGAGCTGCCACTCAGCCTCTGCCAGGGCTTGAGGAAGAGGAGGAATCCCCAGCTTCGTGGCTCCTCTCGGTGCGGAAAGTCTTCCAGGGAGCAGCCGGGTATGTGCTGGCTGCTACTTCCCCTTGTGTCTGTCCCTGAAACACACAACTGCAGCGCGATGCGGTAAGCAAGCTGCACTCTTGCATCTGGTTGCAGCAACGTTTGTGAAAAACCCCATCTGTCAGCCCCAATTCAGTAAGGAAGCTCCACAACATGAAGTCATTGGTCTGGGCTTTTCTTCCCTTCCTCTGCTGGGTACAGCGGAATCAGCATTTTATGCTTCTCCCTCCCAGAAATGTGGTCATGTTGAGGGGCACCCCAGCCCGAGTGTATACCCGAAAGGGACAGAATAAATTGCTTAGTCTGTTTGTTCCGAGAATGCCACAGATTCTGCCAGGGATCTGTTTCTCAAGCTTTGTATTTCTAAGAATCACCGAGCCCAATAAAGCTAATTTTATTTGTATTAAAAAGATAAGGAGTTTGCATTGGATTTCTTTCTCTACAGTGAAATTTTGCTTCATGAATTCTTTGTATCAGGAGTCCTGATTTTGGTTAGCTTGGCTTCACATTATCACTTAGCTTGAGTGTGAGTCAAATAAGAGTATTACATTTTAATAATAACAGGCTGTGTTTGAGCAGGTGGGATTTGACTGAGTCTCCGAGAGCCACTGGATCCTTCTCCTTCCCTAGTAGATTTATGGTTAATTTTTCAAAAGAATAGTTTGTACTTATTAACATAATAATTATTTAACATAAAAAATGCCGAACAACCCCCCAATATATTCACAAATAAGACTTGCCAGATTAATAGTTCATTTGAGAAATGGAAGGGAAAGAGTGTAATATAATTTCACTTGTAAGACAAAGAATTTGAAACATCCAGCACTAAATAGCACTTTTACAACTGTGTCCCAGCTTATCACCATAACGAGCTTCTCAACTCTTCACACTTAACACAAAGCAAGCCCTTAGCCAGTTGGATTCCTAACTCTGCTCAGAGCATGTAATTCTTATGAAATTTCTGATCAGATTGATCCTTTTTAATTCATATATGTGTATGTAAAATTTCTCTGACCACCTGTACCTTGTATGGATTCTAGGTAAAACAGTACCCAAAGGTTTTGCTTCAGAACAGTTTGATTACATCTGAAAACAACTGCAATGCTGGGGCTCATCAGCCCCGGTTCCTCAGGCTCCTTTCATGGTTGTGACTGCACAGGGAGGCTGCCAGTGCCTCTCAATGAAGGGTGCTGGGGCTTTCTGGTGGACCTGGCACCAGTGCTTACGAGCTTGGAGGGCTCAGGCAAGCTCTTAACCTTGCCAAGCCTTCATTTCTTCACCAGTGTACTAACAATACATGTTGTTTATATAACTAACAGCTGTTGGAAAGAATAAATGACACCATGTATGAAAAGTATTCAGTATAGTGCCCTGCATATAGTAAAAACCTCATAACATTTTATTAGTTTTATTTTTTAATTATTTTAAATTCTTGGTGACTCCAGAATAAGCCCCTTTTTTTGAAGGTAGTTTTTTTTTTTTTTTTTTTTTTTTAAAAAAAACTTTTTGTGATATAGTATATTGTTTTTAAACATCAATAGTCACGATTTAGGGATAGTAGATTGAAGACATTTAAAATCATCTACAATAATCAAACATGCTATTCTACATTCTTATACAGAGCTTCTCTCAATGCTCATAAAAGAAATCCTAACTGGTTTTTAAAAATATTCACTAATATTATAAACATACTAACTTGTTGAGAATGCTACTTATATATACTTGAAAGGAAATGATCATAAAAATTTAAATGCTATTTAATGGCATCTATTTTTGCTTATGATGAGTGAATTAACAACCAAAAGCCCTGTTTCTGTGAGAACCCCAAATCCTGTCCATTGTATGCTTTTTTTCTATTTGAGTACCTTTAAAAAGAGCATATATTGTAAGACAAACAAACAAGAAATGTCTTTTGTTGAAAGGCCCACAATCTAAACAGAAAGACACTTGCCATAAGGTGGGATGAAACATTGTCTGTCTCCTTCTCCGTTTCTGTCTGTCTGTCACTCTGTCTTTCCCTCCATCCCTCTTCTCTGTGGGGGGGTTACTTATAAAAAATATAAAACGTAGTTAGAACAGGTACCTAGACAAATGTACTTTAAAATACAATAAAATCTGGCCCTGGCATTCTTTCAAACCTACAATAACAAAATATCTTTCCTTGAGCATACAGTGAATCTATAAGCAAAAAAGTAGGGATTGATGTTGGGAAGACAGAGAATGATAACAGCAGTACAGCAAGAGTGGAAAGCCCAGGAAATGGTATTAAACAGTGAGAAAAGTCAGTAGTCTGAGATAATATTAATGAGACCATCTATATTTACTCACTATTAATACTGTGCTAAAATGCACATTTAAAAATCATATTTAACCCTTACTTCAAAAGTATGACATAAGTCCTGTTATTAGCCAATCTTTATAGAGAGAAAATTAAAGCTTAAAGGAAATAAAAATGAGGTTAAAATCATATGGTAAAATTTAGGTTAAGGGGCTGGGGAGATAGCTAAGTGGTCTAAGGGCCTGCCTGGCAAGCGTCCTGAGTTTGATCCCTAGTACCGCATGCTGTGCTGGCACCTGAAACTAAGCGTAATGGTGCACACCTATAATCCAGTGCTGGGGAGGTTGAAACAGAAGGAACACTACAAGTCCCATCTGAGTAGTGAGACCCTGTATAATTAAAAAAAAGGTCAAACCAATTTTAGATGCATTTAGTCTAACTATTAATATTACTATTTAACTCTATCCTACTGTAGAGTCACTTATTCTAACCTTATTGTGATTTAGAAATCATAAGAGAGAACCAAGTTCTTTCGAGAGATTTAGGAAGAGATGCTAAGAACTTATCACTGATGGTTGCTCCAGGTCCCCCACAACTCTCCCATCCTACACATGGCGTTCCTTTTGCCTGGCTGGTGTCAGGGAGAGGAATTGTTCCCTGGTGGCTCTGAAGAACTTAAAGAAGAACATCATCATTTTTGTATTACTTTGGTTCATTGCACAGAGACATTTAACCTGGAGTAGAGGTGGTGTGGCTGTGGATATAAATCTAGCTTGAACTCCACTCTTCCAGTTGTCAAGGGGTGGTAAATGGTGCTGCCCACAGTGATGTGGGACTGAATCTGCCCGTGACTCAGTCTATTTTGAGAGCAAGACCTTGTCTGGGCTGTGGGCAACCATGGGTGATGCAGGGGAAGCCAGGAAAGCATGGGGTTTCAAGAAGCGAGTGACCAGGAAATCTCCTATTTCCCAGTTTGCTGAATGGGAACACTGAGGTGGTAGAAGTAGGTGGATTAGATTTTACAATCCATGCTATAATTCCTATTATAAGCATCCCTTCCCTCTTCTATGAGCTATGACTTATTCTGTTTTATATCCCCCCACTGCTCCTGGTACACATTCAACAAACATGTAGACTGGGTGCAAGACCAGGACTGCTTCACTTATCTAGAGTTCTCTGCTGCATACAGGGGAAAAGGTGCACCAGAAATACAGTTGGTTTGTATTTTAATTCATGCTCCATTTACACTTTACTGGCATTTTAGACATTTTTTTTTTGAGACTATAGTGTTTTTTAAAATGTGAAAACAAAGCTAGGCAAATAGTCTGGATGCTTGCCAACCTCAAAAGCCATTACCTAATGATTTTCAAGCATCTAAATGAGCTGATTGGAGAGGGTTGGAGTCCTCACCGTTTCTGTGTGGACAGCGCATGTGAGTATCCATGTGCAAGTGCTGTCACAGAGTGACATGCACATCCATGCACACAGACTGTGTCAAGCAGAAGAGAAATGCCTCAAGAGAAGTCTGAAGAAACAAAGAAATCTCTTCATATGAGAAAAAAATTGCTTTAACAATTTTTGATCAGCAGTTTCAAACTCCAAAAATCTATCAAGTATATTTGGGCTATTATGCATTATATTGTAAAAACAATTAGTCTGAAACAAATTATGTCCTAGATTGAGTGTACAGCACAACTGGTGAGGGCCTGGGATATAGTGCAGCAACATAAGTACTTACATGACAAGCAAAGTTTTATCCCTGGCACTCCTCCCCAAAGGCCCTCAAAAACAACAGTGCAGATCAATGGTGAGTAGTATACAGAAATAATTTTTGTTTTAATTAAAAAAGAAAATAAGAGGCCTCACAGAGATAACCTAAAGAACAATGCATCCAAATAAATAACCAACTTTTCTTTTCACCTCACCTCTCTCAGTTTAGATGATCTAGCCTACTCTACTAAGTCAAGAAAAATATGAAACAGTGCCACAGAATATTCATGTGGTAACATAAAATCCAATAATTATGACTTTAAAAGTCCAACTCAAAGACTTATGTCTTCACAAAAAAAGATTTTGTAAGTTCTGAAGACATTTGCTTCATTACTATCTACTGCAAATAATTTTTTCAATGAACTGAAATACATTTAATATTTTTGAACACAACATAATTTCATTAAAGCAGAGCTTGTTCTTTAACAGATATAGATACAAAGAAAGTCATGTCTCTTTAAAATGGATTTCATTAAAAAAAAAAACAGCAGCAGAACCCAATTTTTTTCTCCATTCAGCTCTTCTGAAAAGGAGTTTTATAAGAAAGTGAGGCGAGCCAGGAAACTGGATGTTGGTCTAGAGCAGTGATGGCAAACCTTTTAGATGAATGTCCAAACTGTGACCCAAAACCTATTTATCACAAAGTGCCAACATTGCAAGTAAACCTGAATACTGAGATTTTAGCTTAGAATAAACAAATAACACATTACCATCTTTTGTCCTAAAAGAAAAAAAGTAATACACATCCCACAGGTTTGTTATCATTGGTCTAGTGCAAGGGAAGCCCTCAAAGAATTCAAGCAGGACAATGAGGCCCTTAGAAGTAGCAGCAGGGAATTGAGAAGAAGCCTGTATTTACCCCAGTTGCTACCCTGTGCATGAAAGGCCTCCTCCACAGGCTCACTGTCAGACGAGGTGAAAACTGACATTCACTGACTACTTCTTTGAGGTCCTGCGCTAGGCTGCATCTTAGAGGACAAAGTCAAGCCAAAAGGTACAAGTGTTGGGCACTTCTTCTAAAATCAGCACTGGGACATCAATGGAAGAACTGAGGCATTGATTATCCCAGACTGGTGCCATGGGAAAGAAAAATTAGGTCACTCTCTCGACCCTATTTCAGACAACTGAATAGTAATTTCAGAGCAAATTGTCAAAGGATATTAATTAGCAGGAGAGTGATATGTATACCAGCGTTGAGTCTTTGCTCTATCACACAGTTGCTGGTAAAGCTGTTGAACATGTTCAACATCTGATAACCTCAGTTTCCTTGTCTGTAAGCTAGTGCTTATTATGCAGCTCTGTTAGAAGCATTAAATGAGTTCCTAGGTAGGTGACAATTGTTAAAGTAGCACAGTTTTACCAAGCAATGAACTCAAAATATGCAATACATTTCTCTTATGTTAGCAGGTTGGATGAAGAGGGAGAGAACAACACTGCCTACTGTAGAGGAACACCATCGGCCACCTCTGCTGGCTACCCAAGGTAAAACAGACCTGCCAACAAGACTGAAGATTGTGAACACAAGGAAGACATAAATGTGTGCATATACAACTTTGGGGTCCTAGGGTGAGCCTTGATCTGAGTACAGGTTAGAAGTTAGTTTAGTATCACCTCAAAGTTTATCTAATTATTCTTCCTATTAACTGCTCAAAGTAGGGCCTGGATATTCTCAAATTATTATCCAGACTCCAAATAAAGAGATGTTATGGCTCATACATATTATGCAAGTATGAAGACTTGTTCTCAAATTCTGCAGGATAAAGGTCTGGTATATTTAATGTTCTATTTTAGATATGCATACAAAGAGCAAATATTTGAGGGCCCTCCCCCTTGCTGTGAAAGTAACAGCATTAGAACTATACAATGCTAATTTCAAATAACCTTAGTAGCCTGAGAAATTATTCACACTCTAAACAGGTTTAATATAACCAGCTGCAATAGTAGCCAAGTATTAATATATGATTATAAAATATTTGACAGTAAACATTAAAAACAGCATTTGCTTTGCATATTAGTGTTTATCAAATACATAAGTGAAGCTCTACCAGGGTAGAAAAATAATTATGTTTATAACAATTATCATCACTCTTTCCCAAATATTCCTTACTATGTAAAGGACAATTAGGAAAATGTTGGTTTTTCCTTATATGAAAGGAACCACTCAGAAAAGAAGCATTCTTATAGTTGCATTAAGTTATTGGGTGATAGGTATTTCTATGATTTAGTGAAATAAATTAAGTACCTTTTAGAGTTATACCAAATATTCCTATTTTTATTCCATTCACATTCCTTATTTTAGGTACAAAAATAAATATTAGAGCTTAAATCTCAAGAAAAATATAAAGTTTTTTCAAAGGTACTATTTAATGCATACAGTTATTAAAATCTATAATTTTAAAATTAAGCTGAAAACCTTAGAAATTTTGGGGAGTTTTGTTTACTACTTAAATTTTATATACTAAAAGCTTTTTTTCTAGTTTCCTGTTAAAAGTTGGAGGACTGAAAATCAGGAAAGTTTTAATTCTGCTTCTTATTTTCACCTTGATACTATGATTTTGGAGAAGTTATTCTTGTACAAAATTAAGAATGTTCCTTCTCCCATCAAACTGTTTCTTGGGGAAGGCCCTAAGATTTTCCATACTTTTTGGAAGAAGCACAACAGGGGAGAAGCAAAATACTGGGTAATAAGTTACTTAAACTTTTCACATAGATTAATTAATTTTTTGGCAACAGGTTCACATTCTTAGTATGTTTTAATGAGTTAAGTGTCAAGGGTATCCATGAAAACATATATACTAGTTGGGTGGCTTCAGAAGCCGAGATAGGACCAGAAAAACCTGGGAATTAGAGATAAATTAATATGAAAATAATCAAGTTGTCTGCTGAGAAAATAATAAGGCAATATCAAAGTGCTTTGCTCATCTTACAGAAAAATTGATAGAAAGCATACATGGGGCAAGTCTTGTAAGGCAAAGAGAGAACAGAGCTAAGAGCCAGATTATTGTCACTGAGCTTATGGAAAACAGAACCAGGGGATTGAAGGTACAGATGGCATCATTTCATTTAGAGCTAGAACTTAAGAAGACATTTCTACCTCACTGAACAATGCTGATTTTTGCCTTCAAAGTCTTCCAAGTGCCCACACCAGGCAGATCACTATCCCTGTCTCTGAGAATCCTCTGGTGAAAGCCTCATGACACTGAAGGACAGAAGCATACACATCATCTTTCCACCTTTCGGTACCGTTCAAACATATTAGAAAACCAAGAAGGGGTGACTCTATTTACAGGGCAGAGAAAATCTTGTAAGGCATGTTTTTAGAAAGGGTGGGAATCACTGCCTTATTAGACCAGACAAGCAGGCCTTTGTGTAGGAGGGTGGGGCTGTCAGAGGCTGAATGAGGGATGGCTGCAGCTCAGCGGGCTCCTGGGAAAGCATTTCAACTGCCCAGCTCAGGCTCAGCATAGAAGTCAGAAATGAGGACAGTAATGAGCTTTACAGACCAGCAGGCTGAGTGAGGTTACTCTGAGAGACCTAGGGCTCTCAGAAGTGGAGGGTCATTATTCTATCCCTTTGTGTTAGCTGTAGAGACACCAAAGCTCACAGTCAGGCCAGTCACTACTCCACCGGTTTTAGGCACAGAGATCTATCTATTCCTATAATTTCTTCTTGTAAATGGTACAGCTGATACTATCTTGCTTGCCCTTTTCTTGTGTCATGATCTCAAAGATCAACTGTTGAACATCTATATTCAAATATCTAATAACAGGAAAACTGATTTCAATAATCCTGTTATAGTTCGAATCTCAAATGTTTCCCAAAAACTCATGTGTCAAAAAAGATCATGTGGATCGAAGGGATTTGTGTTCTCAGGGTGCTGGTATTCAGTGCTCACAGCTCTATTAGGATAAGAAAAAAAAAAAAGGACTTTGGTCCCTCCATACTTCTTCATCACAAACAAACAAACAAACAAACAAACAAAAAAAAACCACTGGCACCTTCCTGGAAATGGTGTCGGCCTGCTGCACTTCCAGGTTTTGGTTCAGAGACATGCCCAGGTATCCTGCTCTGTAGGTGGCCATTCACTAATTCCAGGAATGTTCTGGTGGCTGGTGGTCTGACTGGCTCCTATCCAAATGGCACTCTGTCTTCTCCATAAAGATACAGGATGAGTGGTAACTGTAGTATGAGAAATAATCCACCATAACTTATTTCAATCCATCGAGCCTTATTTCCTACTTTCTTCATTCCCTAAGGAATTTTTTTCCTTTGTCTTATTCTTTAAAGTTATTATTGGACATTAATAGCATTTTTATCCTTAACACTTTTCATATACATAATTTATATTTTGTTCATTAAAACAATGGTTAACAGAAGAGTCTTTTTAAAGGGCCATGCGTGTAGCTTTCTGTTGGACGTCTGGATGAAAGACAATATGGTAGAGCCTTTCTAATAGTGGGACATGTATTAGTCAATAGGCTAACTCTGGAATAAACACATTAATACTTTCCACTGGCTTTCTATATACTCTTACAGATGATGAAACTGATACTTATGAAGGCACCCTAGCTAGGGCATAACAGATCAATGACAATAAAACTAATGATAATGATTGCTGACTAAGGGATATAGCCAAGATTGGGACTCAGGTCTGATGCTAGCCCAGTGATATTTAATAGAAATGCAATACAAGCCACATGTGCAATATTAAGTTATTGAGTATCTATATTCAAATGACTAATAATAAATGGATGAAATTCATTTCAATAATACTGCTTTGGTTTGAGTCTCAAATGGTCCCCAAAAGCTCATGCATTGGGGGCAACACTAAGAGGAGGGGCTTTTGGGATGTGATTGCATCATGAGGGCCCTGACTTCATCAACAGATTAACCCACTGATGGATTTGTTGAACATACTGTTGGGAGTCTATGAGGAGGTTGTGGAAACTTCAGGATGTGAGGCTTAGTTAGAGGAAAGAAGTTCCTAGGGGTGTGGCCTGGAGAGTTAAATCTTGCTCCTTCTCAGTGTTTCTGTCTGCCTCTACATCCCTGCCTCCCTCTATCCAGTGCCTTTCGTCTCCTTCCTGGCTGTCATGAGGTGGACAGCTTTCCTTTGTCATAGCCTTCTGCCACAACACTTCTGCCTCACAGGCATGACAACACTAGAATTAGCAGGGATGGACTGAAGCCTCTGAAACTCTGAGCCTAAATGCTTTCTTCCCTTAAGCTGTTTTTTGTCAGGGTTTTTTTTTTTTTTTAAAGTATTTTTTGATAGAAAACTGCATGACACAAACATATTTTATTTAATCTAATATACCAATAGTACTATTTTAAAATATATAACAAACATCAAAATTATTAGTGGGGCATGTAATATTTTTGCACTAAGTGCTTAAAATAGGGTGTGTATTTTATGGCACAGCCAAATTTGGATTAGCTAGGTTCCGAAGACAGAATTGCGATCAGTGGTTGTGACTCACTAAACATAGAAGCTCCTTAGGTGTGAGCCTTTCTGGCAGGCTAAACTCAAGGACTTCTTAGAAGGAAAAGTTTGTATGAATAAAAAATATATAGGATTACAAAGATGAATTATTTTGAAATATAGTAATCTTTTAAAAAAACCCCACAAAATTGTGGTATGGTAAACATCTACTTCTTTATAACATGTTAAATAACACAATCTAGAGGCAGGTAAAATTGTAATAAATTTTAAATAATACTAAAAGTATATATAATATTTCCATATACCTGAAGCAACTGTCACGTTATGAATCTATTTGTGATTTCAACTAGTCATAAAGGTACTACTAATATTGTAGTTTGTTGCCTATATTTATAACTAAAGAAAATATTAAATTTCAGTTAGAGGTTGGTGAGAAGTGAACTGTGATACTTTTGTGCCTCAGCCTATGGACCCTGCCTCAATCCACCCTATGAGGCTGATCTCCCACAGGCTTTCATCTCCGCACCCTACGGCTCCCAGGATGACACTCCTCCTTAACAGCTCAGTTTCTGGGGACACACATGAAGGTGGGAACTACTGGACCTTTGAGATGCTCCCCACACTTTCCTTTCAATTTTCTTCTTCTATCACTTGCTTTTCTGCTATCCAAATATACTCTTTAGGATCTATATTTAAAGACTAAAGCTGTTCAACAAATGATAACAACATGTATGACTGGACTTTTCCTAGAAATCATAGCTGCAAAACTTGGCTCCAAATTTGGGCTTCATTACAGAACACCTAATTACAACCCTTACAGCATATTAAGCACAATAAGATCTCGGCTGCCTGTGCTTGAGAACATGTAAAATACTATTCTCCCAAATTAAACTTCTCTAAAAAACATGTATGTATTAATACAATTTCAAATTGATTAAAAATCTACTGGATTCCCTTATGATTCAAATAGAACAAAATTTTGTTAGATATATACAGTAGAGTAGTACTCTGATCTGAATAAAAGATCTCATGTTTTGAAATTTTAATTTGTTATGCTCATTAGGTACATTGATTTAATATTACATGACTGATTATGTGAGAGTCATTAACGACTTTGGGGAGCGAGAGTCTCCAGAAGGCTTTCTTAATGTTATCCTGAGCTGTAGCCCAGAGGTCATGTTTACAGGATGGACAAGAGTATTAGTTCATGGTCTGTGCATGAGCTTCTCTGTTCTTATTCAGAGAAACCATCTGCTATTAGTAATTAAAAGCAGCATCTGTTTTGGTTTTCCTTTTTTGGGAAATCCATCCCTCAACCCAGGAATATTCCAGAGAAGTGAATGAGCTGGAAAACAGTTTTCTCTGCTGACCTTGCCTACTGACTTGAACAGACTTGAGAGCAGACCGAAGATGGAGACCAGTGACCAGGATTCTATACAGAAGCTCAGGACCAACTCCTGATAGGGTTAGGGTCCAGTATTACTAATGATTCCTTGAATGTTGGAATCTAACTATGTATTATCATCACCTTTATTAATATTCAAAATACCTATTATTATTATTCTCAAACAATCTGGAAGTTACCAAAAAATGGCTCTCAAATTTTAATATTCTAAGGAGGGGTCCAGGCTCAGTGGTAGAGTACTTGCCTAGCATATATGAAGCCCTGGCTGGTTCCATCCCCACTAAATAAATAAGAAAACTAATAAAATTTAATTTACTTTGAGTTATGGAATTCATTTAGTAGTATGAAACCAGGACATTTTGATAATGAAACAGAATAAGAATTATTGAGTGCATCAGCTACAGACAAGTAGTCATGAAACTTCCATCATATAAATGTGTACATATGGATGCGAGGTTGCAATGCAAAGCAAAATGCATTCTGATTTTACTGTACTGTAGATCAAACCCAGGGCCTCATGCAAGTGCTCTACCACTAAGCTGTATTCTCAACCTGTACAGTCTATTTATTATGAGTCATGTTTTTTTTTTTTTTTAAAACTTTTAAATCCCCTTCGCATTTGACAATTTCTTATTTCACAACATTTAAAACACATTTTGGTCCCTATTTACCTTTCCAGTTTCTCACACAAGAGAAATAATGTGATATTTAAACATGTGTGTCTGATTCATTTCACTTAATGATATGGGTCCAAGTCACCAAATTAATTTTTTAAAAGTCTGAAAGCCCTTGGCCTTTCTGGAAGGCTTGTTCCAGTTGCATCGTGCCCGCTTGCAGTGCTACTTCATCTCCACCTAGTGGTGAAGGCAACTCTAGCAGGACTAAGGAAGCCTGCCACTTGTACATCTGAGAGGCAGGCCGTAACATGGCACATCTATTTCTTGAAGGTTTAGATAGTGCACAGGATAAACTGCAGCCAATTTGAACTTTAGGCGAAAAGAATGATGAATTTCAGTCTGGATACTGGAATATTTACCAGAAGTTACTGAGCCATTCTGGAGCTACCTGTTTATCAAACACGAGTATCTCCTACTTCAGGTGTACTATAAAGATTAATAAAAGATGGACAAGAAATGCACCTAACGTAGATAGATGCTCACAAAATGTTAGCTGATTTTTTCTTTCTTCTTCATTTCTAATGCTATTTGGCACGGAACGATAGACATATTGTTCAGGGTCTGTCATCTTGTTTAATAACCCTTCCCTGAGGGTGCTCCCCTGTGCATACTGTCACTAGAAGAAAAAGGAAGACTTTGGGTGTCTAGAAAAAAAATAACAAGGACCTGGAATGATGATGGGAAGGAGAAGAGTGTACGAGCATCAATCATGGGGCAGAAGCTCAGTGGAATACAAAGCAAAGAGGCAAGAGCTGCAGGTGCGAAACAGGAGTGGAGAGAAGGAAAGCACAACTCAACCTAACAGACATTCCAGTTACTACCAAAAATGCTGCCCCAGAGTGAGAGAGAGGGGGTGGGAGAGGCATGCCAAGAAATATATATTAGGCAAAGTATTCAGATTTTTTGCATGTGAACTTATATGAAAGATTCCAACGATATAACATGTCCTATAGAAATTGGAGGGAGGACAGAGTGACTTGTGACAGTTAAAAAAAGAGAAAAGAGATACCAAAGGTCAGTGACTTTTCAAATGATGAGGCAAAGGGTGTAAGCAATATAAGAGGTCATAGGCATGGAAGAAATGAAAGAACTATTATGAAGTAAATCTGAAATAAAGTAGACTGTAAAATTTTCTGACCAGAAAGTATTGTTCCCATGTCAGAATACTCAGATTTATAAGAAATTCTATAAGGCAGTATTGGTGTTTGAAAACCACAGAAAATGAAAACAGAGAACCATTCTTTTTTTTTTTGTTGTTGGTCATTTTATGCTCTAGTTTTTATTTTTTAAGAGTGTATAAAATAGTATTACAACAGAAAAAATTACAAGTGATACAGAATTTCATTTAACGAAGTAATATGATTTTCATAGTATTTATTGTAATGAATAGTGTTGTCTTCCAACCAGTTATTCATATTACCTGATATATGCATGCAAAATTGGAATGATAAAGAAAAAATGAAAAAATATACAAGAAATTAAGATAAAAATTACAAACAATTGAAAAAAGGAGACAAAACAAATTAAGTGTTATCTGCTCCTTTCCATAGACTATCAGAAATCCACAGAACAGTTGTCCAAACCATCTTGCCTACATACATAAATATATCACTTTTCCCCACTTCCTTTCCTGTCCTTTTCCTCAGCTCAGTAACTCTTTCCTCTGTTTACCTAGTATCTATTGTACCCTTCAGATTCCATTTTCTCTTTCAGATTCTCACACTGAGACAACACGATGTTTGCACATGTGGGTCTGATTTATTTCACCTAGCGAGTATGATCTCTAGTTTGATCCATTTACTGATAAAAGATTTAAATTTAACCTGTTTTATAGCTGAGTAATACTCCATTGTGTAAAAATACCACATCTTCTTTATCCATTCCTCATTTGATGGGCATCTGGGCTGTTTCCAGGATCTAGCTATGACAAATTCTGCTGCTATAAATGTGAGCAGAGCACCACTATTACACATGGCAATTCCCTATATCTTGGGGGATATGTTCCAAGACTTCCCTGAAATTGGGAACAGTACTAAATTCTTTATAATATTTGAACATGAGTACTACAATGGTCTATCATAGACTATTAAGGTGACTAATGGGTGGGGAATATATATGGCCTAGATATGCTAGACAAAGGGATAATTCATAACCCAGTGGGCACAGTAAGATGATACAATATTTCATCACACTACTGAGAACAGCATGCAACTTAAAACAGATGAATTATTTATTTCTGAAATTTTCTATATAATATTTTTGGAGTACAGTTGATTGTGGATATTTAAAGCTGTAACGGAAAACTGGGAAAGCAAAACCACAGATAAAAGGTCACTGTTAGGAATGCTGGGAGAGTGCATGGGATAGATGATGAGTAGAAAAGAAAAGCAGCCAGGAACAAGAAAGTCGCTTCCTCACCAGCCTCCCAGCAAATGAGCCTCTCTCATTCTGCAGAAGGCATGTCTGCCCCCACATTCCTCTTGCTTCCATCCCCTGATCCTGTTCTATTCTCAGTGATAACCCTGCCTCCCAGATAGTACCCGGTGGCAACTGGCATTTTTTCTGCCACCAAATCCACAGAGCCACCTTTCCTCTTTCTTCTAAGACCATTTCTGCCACCTTCCCAGGGACTTCACTCCCAAAAGTGCCTTAGGTCCTAACTTTTCACATTCTATGAGATCTTTCCTGTCTTTATGGAAACATATTCAATAATTCTCATCATATAATCAAACAATAAACAAAACAAAACTTCCTGCTCTCCCATTTTCTTCCAATTTCTGCATCAACTTTGCACACTACCTTTTTAGTCTCTCTTTCCCACCTGCTTCAGTCTATTCTTAGATGATTTCTGTCCACCTACCCACTGGGTATTCCAGTCTTTAACTCAGTATTTGGATAGTACTTGGTACACTGTTTCTGAAACTCTTGACCTCAAGTTTATCCCTTGACCTCACGTTTCTCCCTTGACCTCACGTTTTTCTGGCTTTCAATGCTGGGCCTTGCCTAGTTCTCTAGTCTCATCTTGCTCTCTCCCTACTACCTACCCCCATCCACCTTGCACTCCTCCACAACAGGGTTTCAGCAGTGCTGTTTCATTTACCTAGAGGCCCTTCTCTCTGTTGTTAGCATGGCTAGCTCCTGTTTGTCCTTCCATCAGTCTATTACTTCCTTAAGGTCCTGGACTTAGATTGGAGCCTTTTCTTGACTACTGGATCTAAATATTTAGCCACTGTTAAACTTGTTATGTTCAATTTCTTTAACAGTGCTTTGACAATTTGCAGTTATGAGCATGTTGTATATTTTTCACTATGCTTTTATACAGACTCCTTAGGACTATCAATTTCATTAGGCAGCCTCCATGTTTATTTTGGTCATCACTTTACTTCTTGTGTCCTAGGTGAGCATAATGACGATGGTACATGTGCACTTAGTCATTGAATGAATAGCTATGCGTGTCAATGAATAAATGAGCAAATATTCACATCCACACCAGGGAGCCAGAGCATGTCATTGACTTCACCATAACCCCTTTCAGGTCTTTCATTTTTGTGCAAATACTGTTCAGATTTTTCCAGGCCTTCAGAAATCTCTTGGAACAAAGTCCCATTTTTGCTAAGAGAAGCACCATGGAGAGTAAGCTTTCAGCAAAAACAGGTGAAAAGCCTAGGAAAATTGGTTGGAAGAGAACAGTCTAGATCAGTATATGATTTTTTAAATTTCCCAAACACAGTCTCTAGCTATAGCAGATATAGTGGGCTCTTTCCCCAGCAGGACCTTCCTGACCTGAAAACTGAAGGAGCTAGATGAGAGGGAAGGAAGGCACAACTTGGGCGATAAAGGGGAAAGGAAAACAAAGAGAAGCTAGGAAGACAGCAACAAATTCAGCAGGCCTGGGAAGAGTGAGTCTTATTAATTGTCAGTGAATTAAATCTACTTGTAATGTGGAAGAAAATCTCAAGCTCAAGCTCAAGCTATAAGGAATTTATGCCAAGTCTTCTTGTGGGAGAAATGGATGCGCTAATTTTTTTTTTTTTTTTTTTTTTTTTTTTTGCATATTTCAAAATGCCTGTTAAGGTAGACAGCTGGAAGTCCTATGACTTCTTGTATCATATAAGAAATCATCTCAGCCGGGCATGGTGGTGCATGCCTGTAATGCCAGCACTCGGGAGGCTGAGGCAGGAGGATTGTTGTGAGTTCGAGACCAGCCTGAGCTACAAAGTGAGCTTAAGGCCAGCCTGAACTGCCTAGTGAGACCCTGTCTCAAAAAGACAAAAAAAAAAAAAAAAAAAAAAAAGGATTCTCAGTGAAGATATCAAAGCTGGGTTTTGGTTTTGCTAAAGACAGCTCACATCAAAGCCATAATATCTCTAATTAGATTCTGAAACTCTTTTTCTACTTAAGAATGACTTGGAGGTATTAGGAATTCCAAGGGCAGCTAGCTAACTAGGTTTGCCCAGAAGGTGGGAAGAGTGTGGGAAGGGAAGGACGGACACAGGACGGTTAACAAGTGCAAGAAAGCGGTCAGACAGGTAGAATTACTTATAGGTGTGCTCAACCTATGGCTCATAGGCTGCTTGCCTTCTTTTTAAAAATGATATAATAAAAATATTCTTAAAAGGAAGTTTTGTTACTTATAAACATCAGTTATAGCATATATTTTATATGTGATATAAGACAATTTCTCTTCACTTTGTGTACCCTAGATGAGTCAAAATGTTAACAAGCCTATAGGACACAAGGATAATTATGGTAGTTACTATATTAAATTGAATATTTCAAATCAGGGACATACCAGATAGGATTCTGAATACACAAAAAAGTGATAAATGTGTAGGTGACAGATATGGCAGTTACCCCACACTGATAATCATACATTGTATACATGCATATGTGAAATGTCTCTTTGTACCCTATATGCATGATTAGGTGTCAAAGATAAAAAGCTGGGGATGTAGCTTGGTGGTAGAACACTTGCCTAGCATGTGCGAGGTTCTGTGTTCCATCCCCAGCACTACAAAAGCAAAATCAACCAACCCACTTACAAACAAAACCATAACAATGAAGCCATAACTTAAAAATATTTGACCCTTATCCTTTAAAACAACACTGCTAAGGGCCTACCTGTTGATCTCAATGTTGACAGAGGGGCAAGGCAATCCTGGTTGCTTTGGGACCTAGTGTACCTTATTTAAAAAATAAAATAAATGTCCCCCCTGCCTTATTTGTTTATTTATTTATTTACTTACTTATCTTTTCTCCTTACAGCCATGTTTGGTAAGAGTTACCTTTTCTATCTCCCCTCCTTAATCCCACTCATATTCCAATTTACTGCCATTCCAGCTCTAGGAAAAGAGGTTGTCTTGATCACTGTAGAAGATTCCAATCCTCTGGGCAGCACTTGGTATTACTGGTAGATGAATTTTTTTGTTACTTTCACTTTGACTGGCTCCATTCCTCCTCCTACCTCTGTGATATTAAGTCTCAAAGTCTTAGGAGCCTTTTTACTGTTCCTCCTTATAATGGCCAAAGTAACTTAGAGTTCCATGCTCAAACCCTTTCCTTCTGTAGATATACAGTATATGGCCTAGGATAGGTCATCTAAAGTCACTGATGCATTGCTATTTGTTCTTCTATAAAATTATTGAGAAAAATAAAAATAAAGTCACTGATGTTAGGGCCGATCAGATAGCTTAGTGGGTTAGAGCACCTACTTAGGCAGAGTGCAGTGGCAGAGGTTGGATCTCCAGTGTGCTGTGCTGGCCCCACCCGTGGGGGCCACCACTGAGACAGCAACTGAGACTGGGTGTGGTGGAGTGGGCCTATAATCCCAGTGATTAGGAGGCTGAAAACAGGAAGATCACTACAAGTCTGATCTGTGTAGTGAGACCCTGTAGATCCTGAACTAAATATATAAAAAATAAAGTCACCGATATTTTCCAAATTATTTCATACCTCAGATCTCTTCATGGAGGTCCAAATCCATGTTATCTTTTTATATCTTACCTATTTTGATCTGTCTCCTTAGGTACCTGAAATTCAACATGCCTAAACCTGGCTTACCACCTTCTTTGCTTAGTTCCTACCTTCATCTTTATTGCCTAAATGAGATTACCACTAACTAAATCACTCAGGTTAGAAATCAAGTTCTCTTCTTTCTGCTCCCCGAATCAGCAAGCTCTACCCTCTTGGCCATTTCTTGTGCCTTTTCATCCTTCTTCTGCTATGACTGAATACTTAAGGTACTTGTCATTGGCTTTCTACTTAATGCAGTAGCCTTCTTCCTGGTCTTTCATATCCTTAAAGCTGCCAATAGCCTTCAATGGCTATGCATCACTCTCGTGGCAAAGCCCAACCTTTGCCATATAAGACCTCTTCTTCCTCCTTTAATCTCTTGTAATCTTTGCTTCAGCTACAGAAAACTGTCTTCAGTGATTCCAAAGCATCGCCCTACCCTACATTGTTCTATTATATGGTACGTGCATTGTACATTTGGCTTTCTTTTTTTCTCTTAATTCCAACTTGAACCCCTATCTATACTCTGAGAAGTGCTCACTGACTGCCTTCTTTTAAGCTCTAGCAGCACCTACACATGGCCTTGCAATTACTAGTTCTGTCTCTCCATTAAATTGTGAGCTTCATGGCAGAGGAAGGTTGTGCCGTCTTGTTTGTAAATTACCAACACCTAGAGTAGTGCCTGATACATATCAGATTCTAAAACATACTGGCTGAATAATTACTACCAAATCATTAATAATTTAAATTTAAGCTAATGCTTTATTTTTGTGTGTAAGTCCATAAGCAAAGAGTGTGATAACATCTCTTTCAATACATTCAATATACAAAATATATTCTTTTTGTTGTGCATCTGTCATGGTTTTCTGTAGTAACTGACAGAAACAAGCAAAAGGTGAATGTTTTATTAAAACTGAAGACTAATAAAGTCACACAACAGTATGCAATATCTTGTTTTTATTAAAATTTCCAATCTGAAAGATGTAGCTTCTAGAGATTAACTCTAAAATTTCTGCCACTGTCACAAAATTTTCTTAAATTCCATATGTCAACCAAGGTAATAGAAGCATGATGTGACCCATAAAATCTTATAATGCTCTCCAAACCTTTTGGAATGGCAGACATGATTTTAGTAAAATATGCTTACCTAGATGACTATTCACAAAAAGCAGTTCTAATTCAGGATGATGTGATACCCTACTCTTCTGAGGCTTTTGTTTTTCTAAGAAAAGAGTTAAATAATCAATATACTCTCCTATCACATGAAAGTGGCATTATTATCTGCAGTGTCTTTGAATGGAGAAACTGAGGCCTTTAAATAAGATGGCTATGATCAAAGAATGAGTCTAAACATTATTCCTGTTTCTATAAATCTTCCCCTGAGAACAACTGAAGTTTTGTTAATGGCATGTCAAGAATCTAACCATGAAGCAGTTACGGTTTCATTCACTGGCTCTGGAGCAGCTGTTCTTCTTGAACCATGTGTCTATGGTGCCCTCGACAGTACCTGGTAGACAGCTCAGGAGCCAGGGCCTGCTGGAATTGCACAGGCTAAGTCTAGGGTCACGTGTGCACTCTGCTTCTGCTTCAGCTGCTTTATAGAGCCTGACATACATAAATACTCAGAAGCGCAAAGCCATTTGCTTTGTGATGGAAAGATTCCTGACATTTTTCAGGATAGGTAGTGCCTAGGAGCTCAGGGCAAATCAACTCTACCTGAAATAGAACTGGCCCCAGAAGACAACTCATCCTGGTTTCACTTATTAAATCCTCTGCCACCATGGGAAAGCTCCTACATTTGGTAAATGTAGGCTTGGGGAAATCTAAAAAGATGCAGAGTCCTTATTCAGATTTCATACTATTTTGGGCCCTTAACTCCTGTGCTTTATTTGGGTGATGAAAATAATAGCACTTGTAGGACTGATTGCTAATAACAGATTGCATAATAGACTACAAAGGAGTTTTATATCAGGCAGACTCTTAACTCAGAATCTAACATTCAAGCAAAATGTATGCCTCAACTTCTCTCCTTATTTCATAAAATACACACACATTCACAGATTAACTTCTTAGCAACTAAGAATAGAGTTGGTAAGAACAACAGCAAAGTGTCCTTTTCACATGCACTTTTCATTTACAGCAACAACAAAAATAGGGCAAGTCCAGCACAGAACAATGAGATTCTTTGTTGGACATTCTGAAATATGAGCAATTAAGAATAAGCACTGGCTCCAGGCCATCCACAAAGTTCTGTTTGCTGGTCTTGAAGAAACTGACTCTAGGGCTTTTGCACTTGTTCCTCTTGCTACCTAAACTCCCTCTCCCTAGATGGCCAAATGATTTGAGCCTTCTCTATCTTCTGCTCCTTGCCACTCAACAAGATCTTCCCAGACCATCAGGTCAAACTCAAAATTTATTCCCTATCATAACTTCCTTTCCTTGCTTCATTTTACTGAAAGCATGTTTTACTCTCTGAATAATAATTTGTCCCATCACCACCAAAATATAAGATCTGCAAGGGAAGAGACATTATACTTTTTACATCTTGCTGTAATTCTATTACCCAGAAAATGTCCAGCATGTGACAGGTGTTCAAGGAATACTAAATGAATTAATACATAAACAAATGCCTTTTGTTACAATTTATTCTCTGCATATTGTGTAATGTAAGGCGCCAAACTGGTATATAAACAAGTGCCAAGTGATATCATGTAAACAAATACTTAAAACACCACCTCTCTTCTCTTGAACCCTGACATGTGATGGTCCAGCTAAGTCTGGTTTGATTATCTCGATAAACCATTTAATTTTCTCCACTTCTCTCTGATGCAGCTTCTGGGCAGCTAAACTTGTGATGGTCAAGACTGAAGTAGCTGCTGGATGATAATGTCAATCCTTAGTTTTGTGAATTTGATTACACTTTCCTAACCTCAAACAGAGTCAGTTCAGTAGATTACCTGGGGTACCTTTTACCCAAACACTGGATGCAATCATAAAATACAAATAAAGGGTTACCTGTATGGGAGACCAGGTTGAATTAGGGCAGTGATTACAGACTGTTCACTAAGCCAAGGATGACAGCAGAAGGAGGAAAGACATCATGGAACTGCTCTGGGCAAATTCTGGCCCCGGACACATATCATTCAGGATTCTGGAGTGGATCTGTGTGGGCAGATGAGGGCCACTTAAAAGGAGCTGGTAGACACTGCCTTGAAGGCCTGGGATGATAAAAAATAGACGTTCTGTTTAGCAAAGGGTATCCTTCTTGGTTAGATTAAAACCAACTTTTGTTTCCCCACACCGCAAGTGAAAGACTTTAAATGAACTTGACCTTTGAGAATCATCGGGCAGACAAATTGAAAGGTCTTTTGGTAGACTATGTGGCACACCCAAAGAACCTTTAAGACTCAGCTTGTGATATAGAAAACTTAGCAGTGGGGAACTTTCATCTTTTTTTTTTTTTAAATTACAGTCCTGTTTTGTATTTAATGGCTATACCTTCAGCTATGTTTAACTAGTGGATTCTGTTGTTAGTTCTACTACAATGGTGGTGTGCTTCTGATTTATTATGTATTTTAATTAATGATTTAGATGAAGCCAGAGTTATCACACTAATCTACCTTTTGGAATAAAGTAAAGGGGAGGAGAAGTAAATATAATAAAAAGCCGGACATGGTGGCGCATGCCTGTAATCCCAGCACTCGGGAGGCTGAGGCAGGAGGATTGTTGTGAGTTCGAGACCAGCCTGAGCTACAAAGTGAGCTTAAGGCCAGCCTGAACTGCATAGTGAGACCCTGTCTCAAAAAGACAAAAAAAAAAAAAAAAAAAAAAAAGTAAATATAATAAAAGATCTCCAAAACTCTTATAAATGGCAGGAGCAAGGTGGAATAATCCATCCAATATAAAGGCTAATATTTTATTTCAGGATAAACACTAAACTGTGATATTTTGCCTCCATCAAAAACTATTGAAAGGTTTCTGTCATGTTATTTATACGTTCATTTATTTCATAAGACTACATTTGTTTACTTATAGCCTTCAATTATATATATTAAGCTCCCAAACAGGGAGGGACAATGTCTACTTGGTGCTCTGCTGAATACCCGATATCTATGCCTAGCAAGAGACAGGTGCTCAGAATATATTTATTGAATAAGAAAAATATATGAATGAATAAGATATGCAAAAATGGGGAAAGACTTGAATAATCCAAGTGTTTAAAATTTAGGATTTTTAGGGCCAATGAGATAGTTCAGAAGGCTAAGCACCCTAGCACCACATGCTGCACAGGCCCTCCCCCCCCGGGTGCACTGAGCTAGCTACCAAGACTGGTCGTAGTGGTTTACACCTATAATCCCAGCGCTGAGGAAGCTAAAAACAGGAGAATCGCTACAAGTCTGAGCTGTGTAGTGAGACCCTGTACCAAATACATTAAAAATAAAGTAGGACATTTCTTGAATATAAACTCAAAATTAGTCAAAAATGCTTGGATTATAGAAGTTAATATACATTTGTAGCACATGGAATGGGGCTGTCCTGCCTGATTTCTCCCACAGAGTTATCCTTATTCTCTGCATTCCAACTGAAGAGGAACGTGTGCTAGGCTGGCTTTGTCCTCTTCACATGTTGAACCTCACTATTCAGAATGTGACTGCCTCACTATTCAGAATGTGACTGCCTTTGAGATGGGATCACTAAGAGCATAAGTAAAGCCGGGCGTGGTGGCGCATGTCTGTAATCCCAGCACTCGGGAGGCTGAGGCAGGAGGATTGTTGTGAGTTCGAGACCAGCCTGAGCTACAAAGTGAGCTTCAGGCCAGCCTGAACTGCATAGTGAGACCCTGTCTCAAAAAGAAAAAAAAAAAAAAAAAAAAAAAAAAAAAAAAAAAAAAAAAAAAAAAAAAAAAAA